>JAWPHD010002914.1:0-235688 GCA_037043455.1 Cyrtodaria siliqua | reverse complement strand
TCCATTTACGCTGGAGCCACGTTTATTGTTTTTCTGCCACTGCTCTTTTGATGTGAACAAGATGGCACCTGAAACAATGCAGGGATCATGATGAAGACCTTTAATGAACAAAAAATGATATAATGAATGGGGGGGGGGGGGGGGGGGGGGGGGGGGGCGGATTCTACCCCTCTGCCTACTCCTCCAAAGGGATCTACAGTGGCCCTATTCTTTGCCCCGTGACCAAACGGGGCCCCCCGGAACCACACGGGGCTAATAAATAGATTAGTTAACTGCCCGAATCGATTATTGGGTAATCCTTCAATCGATGGTAGACGTGTTTTGACCACACGTCTATATATATCGATGATATAGAATCATAACGTCGTAAGTGAAAAATCATAGTTTTCGGGAAAGTGAAAAAAACGGACTGCCAGTAACAACTGTGTGAATTCTCTAAACAATCTCATATGACATAAGCTGTAGTTTGCTTTCGCATAAAACAAAGTATTTGTTATTTAAAAAAAAAAAAAAATGACTTTGTAATCTGAGCAATTGCACTTACGACCTTATGTTATTAAATATTCGGAAAGGAAGATGTTCATAAAAAAGTTGTATCTGGCAGTTAGAACTTTTAAAATATGGTAAAAGCGATTATTAAACCACTGTAAGCGTCTTATGAAAGTTTGCTAGTTCATGCTACTCTGTTGGTCGAAATATAGAATGCATATGGGAACATGCGTGTGATGACAACATTGCAATATTATATATTAGAAAATGTTCTATTTTTTAAAGTTAAATCAAACGGATATAAAAAAACATGTTCTTATTATTATAAATTTAATTAAATAGTAATGGTCACTTAACATACAAATAGTATTCATTTAATTAAATATTAATGGTAACGTAACATACAAATATGTTTCAAATTAATTTATAACATTTGTAACAATTATAACATTTAATAACAGAGAACTGGGAGTTGTATTCACTAATGAAAAGAAAACTAATCAATCACGAACAAACACTAACACATGGTCCTATACCCTCTGTAGTCTATAGCGTTACGTTGTATTTACCGACTATCTTTTGAAAATGTATAACTATTCAATTCGTAACCAGACATTTAATTAATAATGCATATCTTTTAGTGCATTATGAAAGCCCCATTGTGAAAAGATCTGGGTGCAAGAGATTGTATTACCATCAAAATAATGACACAGACTTAAATATCCACAAACACTTGCCACTTTAACGAGATTATATCATAGTTATCATAAATAGTTTCAGTTCCCAAAATAATAAATGTGCCTAAAATATTTCGCAAGTAGCTTAAGTCATATTAAATAGTTTGAAAACTTAAAGTTGAAGACTAAAATAAGACCAACGCCTCTCTTGTGTTAGGCAACTGCGTGGAGACAACAGTCAGAACTCGAATTGACTCTACTGAGTTATGTGGGTGAGAAAGCTCTGTATGTACGTTGAGCATTCCATATCTCATATATATCCTTATATAATATGTCAACGCACTCTCTATATACTTATCATAATATATGTTCCCCATACCCTATATATCCTTACATATCATATCCCCATACATTATATATCCTTATGTAATATATCCCCATACCCTCTATATAATATAGAGGGTATGGGAACATATTATATAGGGATATATAGGGTGTGTGGATATTATACTTACATAATAACTATATCCCCATACGCTATATGTCCTTGCATAATATGTCCCATACCATTATGTCACCGTACCCTTTATATATTTACATAGTATATCTACATACTCTATATATCTTTTAATACACAATATTCCCCCGTATCATTTGTATGTCCCCGTACCTTTTATATCTTTACATAGGGTGCCCCCGTACCATCTTTACATACATTATATGTCCCAATGCCCTCATATACGTGCATATTATCTTATTTCATTCGATAGAAGTGGAAAAGAAGGTCGTATCAGTTGTATATTTACATGCAAGCTTAAGAATAATAAGGTCGTATCTACCAGTTAAGACCCAACTGTTTATAAATATTAAGGTCGTATCTACCACTTACAACCTTGTATGATTATAGCCTTGTTGAACCGTAAATTTCACAGAAACGAATTCTTCACACGTCCGTCCGTCTGTCTGTCCGTCCGTAATTTTTTTATTGTAGCGCTTACTTCTCTGAAACTACTGAATGGATTTTCATGAAACTTTACAGAAATGTTGCCCATGAAGTCTAGTTGATCCTAGCAAAAATTAATGTTGATGTGAAATCCAAGATGGCCGCCAAATCTAAAAATAGATTAAAAAAAATAACAAGTTTGTAGCCTTTTTCTAGAATGATCAGCATGACATGGTGTTGGTCCTTGTCGAAAATCGTTTTGATTCGACTTTAAACATGGCTGCCAGCAGCCATCTTTCTTTACATAGCGTTATTTAGTAAAAACTGCTTGACGGGTTTTTATGAAACTTCACAGAAACGTTGCTCTTGATGTCTAATTGATCCTAGCAAAATGTCAGGTCGGCCGGAAATTCAAAATGGCCGCCACGGCTAAAAATACATTTTCCAAAAAACAAGTTTATAGCGACTACTTCTTGAAAACTATAAGTGATATTGATATGCGTCTTTTCCTAAAATGATCAGTATGACATGATGTTGATCTTGTGGAAAATTATTTTGATTCGACGTTATTCATGGCTGCCAGTGGCCATCTTTGTTTACATTGAGTTATATAATGAAAACTTGTAGCAACTACTCCTCTGAAACTGCTTGACGGATTTACGTACTTATAAGTTATTTAAAACTACATTTGAAACAAAAAGGTACTGTAAACTAATACTACCAAGAAATCATAGGTCGGCTTATTCTAGATTCCGTTGTGGCGTAGCACCAATTAGACTAGAGACTGGAAGATATGAAAGACTTCAGATTAGTGAAAGAGTTTGTCCATTTTGTAATGTTCAGGTGGAAGATTGGTTACATGTTATGATAACCTGTCCTTTATATAATGATATCAGAGCTAATTTATATGCTAAAGCAATAAGCCTAAATCCCTATTTTAATAACTCTACAGATGAACAAAAAATAGTATATTTATTCACAAATGCAGACTTAATTCGTGTATGTGCCAAATCCTGCTACTTAATTCTTCTACGTTGATCTAGCTTTTTGTATCGCTAGTCTTTTTTCCTTATTAAATATGCCAAACAATGTCAATTTTATATATGTAAATAATTTCAATTTGTTTTTACCATAAGCGCGGATCAGTAGGATTGTTGTTACGGCAGAAATCGGCGATGTTACTTAAATTTCTCCGCACAGCGTGCGTTTTCGTACGAACTGTGAATTTAATGTGATAAATGGGAGTCAGACCTAACGAACTATGTAGAGAATTTGAATCAATTCTGTAATTTGACAAAGATACAGCCTTCGAAACGAGGTTGGTCATATCAAAGATGTCTACCATGTGTTATATAGATAATAGGGGGATATCGTTTTGTTTTTTTATATAATATCTGCGGCTCCAGTGCCAGTGGAATTTTCATAACTTCTCAGATTCAGGGTGGGGCGACTTGTGCCCCTCCCATATATCTGCGCATATTAAAAGCAGAGCTAAGGCAATTCAATTGACATGTCGCCAGTACTTAGATATCTCCGCCCTATTGTTGATGTCGGAGTATATTTACAATAGTTTATATAGTGAGTGATAGTTTTTATTTTGGCTCGCCCTATGGCACTAGGCCTTTTGGCGAGCTGTTCGGTAGGTGATTAATAGATTTTGGAAGGGGAAATTATGGGGGAGTAATTGTTTCAACAATGGCAAGAACCAGGTAGACAACTGTGTCAGTTGGGTAGGGTTGGCCGTGAATTCAGAAGGCGATTAGATAAAAGATAATATAGGATATTAACTGCCCTTAGATGTTTATTATCAGCTCTGGTTGGTCTATTTATTATTTTAAAATTTATATTGTGGATACATTATATTCCAACGCCCGCGCGTCACCATTTCTTTTTTTTTTTTAAATTTATCTTTCTTAATATTTACATATATACATACTCCATGTTTTATCTGCCTCGTGCTCCCTTCCAGAAGGAATGGACATGATTAGATGTAAACATATATTTTTAAAACATGATAAAATAACCCAGTGTTGTTTGTAGGACATCACTCCAGATCTCTCAATATATAACTGGGCCAAAAGCGGCGTGCGCTATGAGAGTAAGCACGTCAAATGGAGTGTGTCCCTCCACCAAAGCCGCGTGGAGGTCACACTGGGGAGGGCACGAGGTAGAAGTATACATAGGGTTTACATGTTAATATGTGTTCCTCCCTTTCCCGATGTGCGTCAGACAAGACTAAACAATAGCTTCTTCCCAGCTTTCGACGTAAAACCAATCTTTTAAGCATATATACATATAAATCGGACAGCCAGGAATTTCTATTATCTTATCATAAAAAACGGATAATTATTAAAATCACACAGCGGGACCGGTGGGGACATACAATATATTGTTACTAAATAGACAGGAAAGTCGAGCAGCTGTCGTTAATCAAGCATGGGTTCGTAGGAAACGTTTTACCATACTAAAATCCAACATAAGATAATATGATTAAAACCTGTTACGTTGTAACTAGGGCAGGACGGACGTTAGTCCATTACAAAATGCCGATGTTTTAAGTTATTTAAAAGATATAGTATCCCGTGGATCCAATGGGACTGATTAGTCTCAAGTATCCATTAGGAACAGATTAACGGCCGATGCTCGTCTTCACAGAAGAAAAAAATACGTTAAAAATGAGGTCTATTCCAATTGGAGGTAGTAAGCTGTCTGTATTTTAAATACAGAGTTTATACCCACTGATGAGTCTAAGTTGGTCCCCATCAGTGATAGATTATGAATTAAATATGGACAGAATATATATCAGTCCAAATTCTAAAACATATAGTAGTGGGAAGGGTGAAGAGAAAAGTCAGTTAAATATGATTGATGATTATTGTTCTGATGATGATTATACTGTATAATACTAACAGGTTTGGGCTAACAGGAATATATAGTTAAGGGATCTAAGAAATTTGGAAATTGATGTTTTCGAACCCAGCAGACACCACACAGGCTATTCCACTAGGCCTTCCAACATATCCATGACGCCAGAAGGTAGGGCTGTCCCCACACTAATTTAGTCATGGATGTAGTTGAGCTGTGGGGTAGATTTTTACTTCCCTAGATAAATAAATGACAAAACAAGATGCAGATCCGAATTGATTGCCAGATGGGGAGCCAGTACAACGACCGTCTAGCCAATTGACAAACCTTTCAGACCGACACTATCTGTATTTATAAATGAATTATTATAGTTAAAAGGTGGAGATAGTACATTTTAGTAAATTATTGGGAATGAATCCAGACTACAATAATGTAACCGTAACTTATATATGTATACGTTTGGTGACTCATGAATAGGTATAGGTGTTATACACATGATCTATATATATTGTATATCCAGCTAAGATACAAAAAGGTAAATCTTCTTTTGGAAGTGTGAATCCTTAATGAAGTCACTAAGCGCACTAAAGACTGGTAGTCTATTCCGTTTTTCAGGGTCAAGAATATTTGGAAGATTAAACGGAATAGATAGTTGTTGAAGTTTAAATTTCAAGTTATTTCGCGTTACATCTAGCTGATCACAATCAAGGATGAAGTGTTCAGTGGTGAATGGAACAGAGCAAGAGGGGCAGTCTTTATGCAGATCTTTTATTATATGACTTCCCATACTTGCTGGTAGTAAATTGTATCCCATTCTCAATCTAGTGATATCTTTATTTATTAATTTATTGGTTGAAAACAGATCATGATTTCTAAAATTATTGCTGAGCCTTGTATTAGTATTATATTTATTTGTTTGTTCAGTTAGATAATGATTTAATTTCATTTTAATTGTTTTATGGATGATGGAGTATATTTCTGAAGGGGCTAATGGGACAGGTTGATCAATTAATATATTATTTAGACCTGCCTTACAAGCAAGGTCTGCTTTTTCATTTCCAGGTATTTGAACATGGGCCAGACACCACTCCAATGTAACTGAAAGGTTTGAGAGGTTGCAATCATTAATCTGAATTAAAATATCTGAAATTAGGTCCGGCCTTGATTTACTAGTTCTATCCCTTATTGCTGTTAGACTGGATAGAGAGTCCGAAAATATAACTGAGTATGGGGGTTTGTTTTTGTATATCCATTTGAGAGAATTTTTTATCGCAATCAGCTCAGCAGTAAATATTGATAATCCATCTGTAATTCTTTTTATTTTTGTAATATTTAAAGTTGGAATGACAAAAGCAGATGCTACTCTACCGGTATTTGGGTCTTTTGATCGATCTGTATAAATGCTAATATGAGAATTATATTTATTATCTATATGTTCGTTGAAGGCCAATTTAATATATTGTTGGTTGTCTTGTTTACTAATCATATTCGAAAGGTTTATATCCACTATTGGAGTAAGTGAAGTCCATGGGGGAATATCTTTTTTACTAGAGTCTGAAATGTTTATATCATTTAAGTTGTATTCTTCAACAAGATTAAATGTGACTGAACCAAAGGGTTTGGGCCTATCTTTGAATTTATTTTTACAATAAGTAGGTTTAATAATGTCATTGACAGGATTAGTTATTTTATTAGTCTGGGATCTAGACCAGTATCTCAGCATCTGCTCTTCTCTATGTAAATGGAGGGGGAGAACTCCCGCCTCGTGTTCTAAAATATGTTTTGGGGTAGATTTAAGTGCGCCTAGTGCTATCCTTAAAGCTTTGTTTTGAATTATATCAAGTTGCTGTAATAATGAGGAAGAAGCACATGAATAAACGTGGGAACCATAATCTATTTTTGGTCTAATAAGGGTTTTATATAATATAATTAGAGATTTTCTATCCGATCCAAAATCCGTTCCTTTTAACATTCTAAATAAATTTAAATCTTTCTCACATTTAGCTATTAAATTGTGTAGATGTGTTGTAAAGTTTAGTCTTTTATCAAAAATCATGCCTAAAAATGTGGCTGTTTTACTGAATATAATTTTAGTGTCACCTAGAAAAAGGTCGACAGATTCTCGGGGGGTATTGCCAAAAATAATTCCCACTCTTATTAGGTGATAATTTAAAGCCCCATTTTTTTGCCCATTCCCATATTAAATTTAGGCCCTTTTGAGCTTTGGTTTGTAGTTTATTTAAATTGTTTCCTGTTACCCACGTGCTGCTATCATCGGCAAATTGGCTAACAACCATGCCAGTGTCTTTTACGATATCTGGCAGGTCGTTAATGAGAATATTAAAAAGAAGGGGGGATATTATGGAACCTTGGGGAGTGCCTCTCTCTAGTGATTCTTCATCAGAGAGAGAGTCATCAACCTTAACTTGTATCTTCCTGTCCTGAAGAAATGCCTTAATGAAGGAGAGGCAATTTCCTCTAATGCCAAAATCAAATAATTTAGTAAGAATTCCTATATTCCAAGCAAGGTCAAATGCTGCTTGTAAATCTAAAAATATAGCAATTACAGAATGGCCAATGTTTTTTGCAAATATTATATCATGTTGTAATCTGGCCAACTGATCTTGTGTACTGCGGCCCTTCCTGAAACCTGATTGAAATTTATTTAATAAGTGTTTTGTTTCTAGGAAGTGTTCTAATCGATTTTTGACCATACATTCCATTAATTTTCTAGGATGAGAAGTTAGGCTTATGGGTCTATAGGATTTAGGGTCATTAGAGTCCTTATTGGGTTTTTTAATCGGGATAACACAGGCCAGTTTCCAGGAGGCCGGATAGGTTTTGGAAGTCTAGATTTTATTATAAAGGAGAAGCCAAATACTTAAGGTGGATTCAGGCGTATGTTTAAATAGCTGATAGGAAATTTTGTCAGGTCCCACGGCGGAATTTTTTCTGCTATTAATTGCATCTCTAAGTTCCAGCATATTAATGGGGAGCTTAAATCTGTATCCTCTTGAATGTCGTTATTAATTTTATTATTAAAATCAGTTTCAAAATTATCTTGGAAGTCATTTGTAGTTTTAGGAAGATTGTCCTTACTCGAAACTTGGGCGTAATGCTTGGCCAACATGTTAGCTTTTTCTTTATTCGTTGTTGCATATTGAAGATTTGTTTTTAACAGTGGCACCGAGGAAGATGATTTTCCACGTATTTTATTAATCTTTGTCCAAAAAGTTTTAGTGTTACTTTGTTTTAAAGAACAGGTATTTATAAATTCTTCCCAATTACTTTTCTTCGCTAATGATATAATATTTTTAGAGTCAAGCTCTGCATTTTTAAAGTTAAATAGATTTGTTTCAGACGGGTCTTTTTTTAATTTATTCAACATGTATTTGCGTTTTTTAACGACCTGTTTGCATTCAGAATTCCACCATGGGACATTTTTTTTTTTTTTTGGCATTTTATTATAAATCGGGTCGCTTTGATGCACTATATTCAGTATCGCATCAGTTAAATTATTATTAAATATATTTATATCTTCTGAGAATAAGTCTTCTGAATTTAAATCTTTACATAGAATATTGAAAAGGTCCCAGTCTGTTTTATTATAGTTGTATTTATCTTGATTATATTGTTCATGTGATATCTTATTATTTATTAGCTGTATAGAGATATAGATTGGGAAGTGGTCAGACCCCCAATTATCGTCTAGGACTGTCCATTGAGTTTTTTGAGAGAGGGGGATGGTAGAGAAAGACAGATCAATGTTTGACAGGTTACCCGTTCTGTTATCGATGTTCGTTGGGGAGCCGTCGTTAAGAAGGATTAAATTCTGCTCGTCAACCCAAGACAGAATTTCTTTCCCCTTTTTATTTGAGTGTTCAGATCCCCATGCATGGTGGTGGGCGTTAAAGTCTCCCGTGATTAAGACATGTTTAATATAAAGCTCATTTATTTTCTTACTAATTTTATTTAATGATCTGCTATCACAGTTTCTTGAATAAAGATTAGATAAAATATAAGTGTAGTCTTTGTATAACACTTTAAATAGCTGGACTTCAATTGTAGTATTATCATTGTCGTCCCTAGGATTTTCTATATTTATATTTTCATAATTAATGTAATTTTTAAAATAGACGGCCAGACCCCCACACTCATTGTTATTTTTATTATTAAAGAATTTGAATTCATGTCTGAATCCCGGTATAGTTTTAAAATTGTTCTTGTTAAATTTTGTTTCTTGCAGACATATAATGTCAAATTCCGGATTCAGGTCTAAGAACAGTTTTATTTCTGCATGCTTTATATGAGTTAGTCCCCCCGCGTTAAAAGATATTATGTTTACTTGCTTATTCATTTCAACAGTTTGTTTATCCTATTTTTCACAGAGGTATTCTGTTTTTTTGCGCTTATCGATGATATTGTGGATTTTCTAGGTGTTTTTGTAACCTTTAGAGCTCCTTGTAATTTTTTTGGTGTTTTTAGGACACGGGAGTTCCTACTTAATTTGTTTATAACTATACTAGACTTATGATTGTTGTCCCTTACGGCCTTATGTTCAATAGTAGGGGGTTGGGGTTGTTGAAGTAAGGGGTCTTTAGTCAATGGTTGAATTGCTCTAAAGATTTCTCTTTGTACATGGGAAATTAACAGAGGGCCGCTGGGTCTGTTTTTTTCATTTAATAATTTAATTGTGACTTTAGTTAAAATATCAATATTTGTAATCATGGTTTTCGAGTAACCAGATACACTTATTTTATATTGGGAAGTTTGGGAGGAAGATTCTAAAAATGTGGGTGTAATTCTTATTGGGATGCTAGGGGTAGGGGTATCGTTTAGGTCCACCAGGTCTAGAATTGATTTGTTAAAAATAGTTTATATAACATAGTTACACATGCTTTATACTCGTGCTGTTGTTTGTCGGAGGTATCGTTCTGGTTTGATTGGTTGAAATGGATAAATGATTGACAACTGGCGACATGTTAATTCAAATCATAACGTTAATCGTGTACTTAAAGCAAACGTTAAGTTGTTGTTGTTTTTTTGCATCAAAATGGCATCATTAAACAATAAAATACAGAAAAGAAAGAAATGGAAGAGATCATTTTTTTTGCCTTTATTAATTATTAATCCGAAACACGAAGATATTGAAAAAATAAATAAAATATAAAAAGTTCTCTCGGTTCTCACACTTTAGATCAAATGGTTAATAAACTCCAATATATCCGCAAGTCTAGTGCAGTATCTCACATCGATTACCATCCTTTTCACGTCCCGTTGTACTATTATCCTGTTTTTGACACAGTTTTGTACATTTATAATTAAAGTATATAATTATAATAGTTTATAATTAAACTAACACAAATAAAGTATCACTGTTTTCACATGACAATTTCTCACATGCATTATCCTTAACTGTCCCCTGAAAATCTTTGACCCCTATAATCCAGCAAAGTGTCGTGTAGTAGTTGACCCAAATCCTTAGAAATAGGAAATCCAGGTTCCATAAAAGTAAGAAACTAGGGAGTTTCTTGACCTTGCCCAATCCGGCCATAGCGTTTTTGTCAAATTGTTCTTTGGCACTGAATTTAGATTTCCCGCCTTTATGTCCGGTTTCTGGAATCTACCAGTTCCTGAAAAATATATAGATTAAAACATGTTGGAACGTATTTCTTGGATTGAAAAAAATATTTCATTATGTAAATATTTACACGCACATTTACTGTCAAAGCTACATCCTAATAATACCTATCTATATATCTATATATAGATACTGCAACACCCTCTTTCGAAGATTATGTGCAGGTGCGCGGTTGTGCACTGTAAGTAAGATAAAAGGGGTAAAAGATGTCATAAAAACAGGTGAAGGTGAAATAAAAATAATAGAGTTAAATGTTAAAAAGTCTGATCAAGACAAAGTGATTTTTAAAAGATAAAAACAGCGTTTCTTGATTAAGGCATGGAGTGGGAGACGGTGCAAACGGCCAGTTTGAATGAATCCAAACTTGGCAGCTTTGCTATGTCTTCCACTGTACAATGGCGAGCGGGAAAAATGAATACTTACAGTAATCAGCAGAGGTGTGAATCTGTCTATAAGCCAGGGGATGGGACTGTCGTGGTATTCTCGTGGGTTGCGTGACATATGCTGGCATTTCTATGGCAACACGTCCATGTTTGATTTTGTAGAAGAGACATAATCGGGAGTCAGTACGTCGGTCTTCTAATGATCGCCAACCTAGGTCACTGAGCATGTATAAAACACTGGCGTAATACGAATAGCTATTTAGCGTCCAGCGAGCTGCTCTGCGCTGTACCATCTCTAACTTGTTTATGTTTGTCTTGGTATATGGACTCCATACAGGGGAGGAATATTCAAGTAAGGGTCTTGTATGCTACTTCCCGTATACCTTTATTTTGTGATCTTATGTATCGCGTTACAAAACCTAAAGTCCTGTTTGCAGTGGATGTTGTTCTCTGGATATGATCATTCCAGGTGAGGTTGCTGCTTATGTCCATTCCAAGGTACCTGGAACTGCTTACCGTTTCCAGGATCTGGCCGTGGAGGATATACTGGGATGGTATTGGAGTTTTTGAGCGTGTTATATGTATGATGGTACACTTACCTGGATTGAGCTCCATGTCCGTTTCCCACTGTTCCATGCGGTTAATGTCGTTTTGTAGGACTTCAGCATCTTGGAGGTTTGTCACTGCTAAGTAGAGTGCTGTATCATCAGCAAAGAGCCTCACCTTTGATTTGATGTTCTCTGGCAGGTCGTTGATGTATGCAAGGAATAATAAGGGCCCTAGTACTGATCCCTGTGTTACTCCAGAAGTGACTGGAACTTCTGAGGTCTTTTTCATTTTCCAGGATGACAAGAATGCCCTAATCCATTGAAGGATATAACCTCTGATGCCGTACTGGTGCAGCTTAAATAGGAGCTTCTCTTGACTTACCTTATCAAATGCTATACTAAAGTCTTGTAAGATAAGGTCTGTTTGTTTGCCAGTTATGGCGTTTCTTGAAAGTTCCTCGACCAGCATTACCAGTTGGGTTTCACATGACCGCTTAGAGCGGAATCCGTGTTGCAAATCATAGAGGATGTTATTCTGGTCTAGATGTGAAACAAGGTTTGTAGTGATAGTATGCTCTATATATGTCAAGGAAACTGGCCTGTAATTAGAGGCTATACCGTTATCGCCTTTCTTGAATAAGGGGCATACATTTGCATCTTTCCAGTCCTTGGGTACTGTACCTTTATCAAGAGAACGCTGAAAGATTACCTTTATGATGGGGGCAATGGACTCACGGAGATGTTGAAGGCCTAGTGGTGTTAGCCTATCGGGTCCTGCGGCCTTGTGGGAGTTTAAATCTTTAAGTAATTTCAGGATTCCATTGTCTGAAATAATGTCTGGCATAATGGTATACTTACTGATGTTTTTTTCTAGAATTGAGGAAGGAGAGCCTACATGTGTCTACTTGGTTCTGGACCGCAATTTGGGCAAGTGTGTTAGAATAAGCGGGGATTTAGATGTGAAGGCGGACTGAAATTGCATGTTTAAAACCTCTGCCTTTTCTGTATTTTCTGTGTACAGCTTACCTTCTTTTTTGAGTGGCGCTATTCCCTTTGAGTATTTTTTGACGTTATTTAGGAGAGAGTACAACCTTTTTGTTGAGTATGTGGGAGGGTTTACTGGCTCATTTGATTCTGATTCGGATATTTCCAGAATTTCACTGATATACCTATCCTGTGCTTGTTTCAGCTTTTGCTTGACCAGGTGCCGCATGTCTATAAAGTCATGCCTGTCTCGTGCCTTTCTACTCAACTTATGCTTCTGGAAGATGCTGTCTTGAAGTCTAGAGTCTATTAGTTTAAGAATAAAAGGTATAAACAAATGTTAAAATTTAACTTAATAATAAACACTTACTAATACATTGTCGAACTTGATTCATTATTTTTCTACGTTACGGAAAAATAGTCGTCCTATTCCATCATATGGTCAGCGCTGCATGTCTTTATGACGTGCGTATCATGATCATGTGCACCATGTGTTGCACGGGACAAACGTGCTGCCGCAAATCTATTAACAATGCATATCAAATATACACAAACTCGAATGCATATCAAATATACACAAACTCGAAAGGGATTTTTAAAATGGTCATCACCGTAAAAGGAAACAAAGAATGTACATATCAACTTTTATCAAGAACATATACGTATGAGGTGGTCGTTCCCTATTTTAAAATATGTTATAATTTAGTCGCATGGTTTAAGTAAGAGAAACCACTCACAACTGCAGATTCGTGAAAAAAATGCACTCGGCCCTTCGAGGCTCGTGCATTATTTTTCACGAATCTACAGTTGTTCTGGTATCTCCATTACAGATTTATACAATGACAGTGTTATGCCGCATAACTACATAATACAGGCAGTATTGGCTTTTCATGGCGCAACCGTGACTAGTTTACATCGAGAATCCATTTGCGCTGATACCGGGTTTACCCCAGTGAAACTAGATGGGTGTACAATGTTGAACACTGTGGTGTAAGTCACTAGCGGATCCAGGGGGGGGGGGGGGGGGGGGGGGGGGCGCACCCGGCGCGCGCCCCCCCCCTAAAAATTCCGGATCATACATGTATGTCCATGTTACTGTAGATATAATATCAAACAATTTCGATGCACGCCCTCAGTATTAAAAAAATTCTCGCTCGCTTCGCTCGCTCTACGCATAATGACTAATGAGTGGTTTAATTAACACATTGTTAAATCCTTTTATTTGAAAACGGACTTTTTTTATTCATACATGTCCATGTTACTGTAGATAAAATATCAAACAATTTCGATGCACGCCCTCAGTATTTTTTTTTTTTCGCTCGCTTCGCTCGCTTGACGCATAATGGCTAATGAGTGGTTTAATTAACAAATTGTTAAAACCTTTTATTTTAAAACGGACTTTTTTATTCATACATGTATGTTCATGTTACTGTAGATAAAATATCAAACAATTTCGATGCACGCCCTCAGTATAATTTTTTTTTTCGCTCGCTTCGCTCGCTCGACGCATAATGGCTAATGAGTGGTTTAATTAACACATTGTTAAATCCTTTTATTTGAAAACGGACTTTTTTTATTCATACATGTATGTTCATGTTACTGTAGGTAAAATATCAAACAATTTCGATGCACGCCCTCAGTATAACAATTTTTTTTCGCTCGCTTCGCTCGCTCGACGCATAATGGCTAATGAGTGGTTTAATTAACACATTGATAATTCATTTTATTTGAAAACGGACTTTTTTACCCTATCAATGCACTAACGCAACCGTTTTATGAGGCTAGAAACGAACCTGAAAATTTACCAAAATCTTACGCCCCCCCTAAGCTGAAATCCTGGATCCGCCCCTGTAAGTTGTACGGTAAGAAATGTTCAGTCACTTCTAAGATGGCGGACGATAACGTTTCCCCAAGGTAGGTGCTGAACTTTATCATGTATTGTATGTTTACTGAATGAATATTTCCCTAGCCTTAGCAGCGAAACTCTAAACAATTGCTGTCTGCAGCGGTAAATATATACGTTCTGTGTTCTGTGTTGCGGTTTAAAGAATAACATTTGATACAAAAGTACCACGTTGGCTTTCAAATTGAGTCGAGGAAATTTTACAAAATCGAATCTGTCAGGTAAAGCTAGTCTGTTTTACCGTTGATGGCCACTTATTAGGGAATTCGAACGGGCTCTTTCTGATAGTCAAAAACGTTTTTCTAGAAAATGTCTATAATACCTAAAAAAGACAGCTTCCGTGAATGACCCACTTTATGGTTCAGTCCCATACATACAGCTTCCGTGAATGACCCACTTTATGGTTCAGTCCCATACATACAGCTTCCGTGAATGACCCACTTTATGGTTCAGTCCCATACATACAGCTTCCGTGAATGACCCACTTTATGGTTCAGTCCCATACACAATTCAAAACATGGACGGTTCAGTCACTGCCGTTTTATGTACGGTTTAGTCTCATATTTTTACACAGATTTTGTACGGTTAAATCACAATTCGGTTTAACACTAATGGCCGAAGCGCAAGTAACCTTATGGGATGACGTGTTGTCCGTCGTCTGTCCGCTCGTCGTCCTTTAACTGTTCTTGTCTCCGTGGAACATACTGTTTTCGCTGTTTCTATCCGTTTGTCCGTCTGTCACAAATGTTGTCGCCGCTACTCATCCTAAACCGCTTTTTGGATTTCGACGAAACTTGATAGGAAGCATCGGTATGATATCTATTTGGGCATATCACGTTTGCGGTCTGGTTCGATGATTGTTGACGGAGTTATGGTCCTTTGACATTTTATGTTGTCGCCGATACTCCTCCTAAATTAAACCGCTTGTCGGATTTCGATAAAATGTTATAGGAAGCATTGGTATGTGTAGTTGTGCATGTCGCGTTACTGTTCCGGTTCGATGATTTTTGACGGAGTTATGGCCCTTTGAAATTATTAAATTTAGAAGTCCACTTCCATGTGCCCTATCCACTAAATGTGCAAACATATCTACACTAGGTTGTGTTGTAGGGTAGACATATTTTTTTTCCTTCTCAAAACAAACTCTCTTGTTTTTATCGGATATTAAGCAAACTTACACAGAAGTTATAGCCGAGATGGAAGTTATAGCCGGATTCCATCTCCTATATATGAGCTATATGCCATAAACTTGGCAAAAAAACATTATTTCACCGTGTGGATGCTCTAGCACCTCCATTTTTGTCCGATCTTAAGCAAATTGTAACAATAGTTATATATCTTCCATCTCGGACGTGTTCTTGAACCACGTTAGATCCAACCGCTAATATCTGAGTTATCTATTCTTGAAAAGTGTAATTTTTCATTGTGCTAATTAGATTTTTTAACGTTTTAGATCATCGCAATTTATAGCTGCAGTTATTGCGACATTCTCTTATATGCCACATGACCCCTATTTTTCTCAGCATGTTTCTAGAGAAGAAGATCATATCACAAAGAACATGGAAGTGAATCTTAGTTTGAACTTCACTTTGAAAAATGGCAAACTAGAAAGCTTGGGAAATATTGTAAAGGACTCAATGCGATTTGTTTTACGCCTATGACGCGGCATAATGTGCGTTTTCATTTTCTCACGGATTCTTGCCTAAACAGTATTTTACTTTTTGGAGTGACTATAGCTCCGACAAAAAAAATACTTTAACGGTGTTTTAAAACACGATTTGACTTTTTTCCGCATGTTTTTTTGGCTCGGAAAGCTGTAATTTGGAGTTTCAGATTTTTGAAATATTTAAATGATGACCTAGAGACACATTTTTCAATTAAAATAGGATTGTGTGTTGTTAAAATGTAGATACTTGTATTTGCAATGATAATTCAATATCATAATTTGCACAAGTATAGTTTTATAGGTGTGGCACCATCAAATCCTTCCCCTTAGGTCTGGAAAAAGAAGGTTTGTTTCCTGTTACATGCCCAAAAAAACGGGGTCGTTTTTTTTTGGTTAGGCCTCAATATCAGTGTTTCAAATTATATAAAACAACAGAATTAAAGACTTTAAGTTGACTGTTGCATAAAACAAGTCTATTGTTTGTGTTGTGTTTCTTTGGTACACATAGAGAGCTGCAGATACAAGTACTTTGTCGTCATACAATATTAAGGATTCCAAATCGTCTAGGTGTAACTGTCGAGGTGCATTGCGGTCTACAGTAGCTTATGTAAACAACACGCGATATTCGCAATAGGTCGATATGCTTCTCGCAAGTGCGTAGACTGTTTCACTGCGCATGTACCGTTTCACTCGTACAAGCGACAGTCAAACACCGATTTCTTTGCCGTAAATTGCGGCTAAATAAAGCGCATTTCAACCACGATCGTGAACAAGCGTCTGATCTACGTTCTATAAAAAGATATACATGTATTGGGCTTTCACTCAGTATTGTTTACATAATACAGACGCGTCACTTACATAAGGAAGTAAAGTGGCGGGATCTGTTAAAATGGCTACGCCTATAAAATAAGCAGGTAAACATAATGGCGGACTTCTACAGTCGTTTAGGTATGAAAGCACTAATTATTTCCCCCATAGACACCAATGTTAAAGTGTCATATATTAATGATTTGCTGCAAATTCAACTCAAGTATGGATAATGCAGCAGTGTAATGTTCATATAGAAAACTATTTTTCCACTTGAAAAATCACCAGAAGACGTGGGGTCACAAGACATGTAAGATAGTGCTTGTTTGTTTACTAAACAGGACAAGAGTACAGCTGTTTTTATTGATCGACTGTTTTCATTGCTCACACAGTGTAAGCATAGAGTCGAAATTTCGAAAATGTTCATCAGTGATGCAGTAAAACCTATTAATACGCTTCTTATACATATAACCACAAAATCGAATAGAAATGGGCAGTTTTCCCCTACTTATAACGCCCATTTCCATCAAAAAAGGAGGGATTACTTTTTATTATAGGAACTACATTCGAACTACATTCGACTACACCTCGGAGGTTTACAGGTAATTAGTGGTGGTAAACCTTTATATTTAAACGCTGCGTAGCAGTCTAGCAAGTGCGCTCAATTTTGTTTGGAAGTTTTAAAATAGAGGTATCACGTGATATGTATTCCGGGGAACCCCTTCCACAAATAGTATATTTTCATCCATTGAAATCTTTAATCTCTACCCAGAGTTATCGTTCCTTGCACTGTCAGCGTCTCATCACATACCAAGAATCTTGGCAAACGATGAAAAACGATGGAAATGCAAAATTTCTCGATTGCACTAATATGTTTCTGAATTAACTTAATATGAAATGCTTAACTTACAAAAGAAAACAATGTTTCGGCATTGAATGTTTTATATATACAGTAAATTATGCTCAGAATTATATTGCGGTAGAATAAACGTTTGTACTTTGGCATATCACTCCGCCGTCAAAACAATACGCACCACCACATGTTGCTTACCAGCACTTTCCAGTATAACATAACTCTAAACAACATACCTAAAATTAAATTACTAAAAATGTATATCAAAATGTAGAAAATAAATCGTGTTTCTATCGACTGTTTAGGTAACAGTGTTGAAGTTCTGTTCGCCATTTTGATATTTTAGCTAGGGTCATGTGACAATCATGATACTGTCTTAGACGTTGACAGAGGTCAATGACGGCCTCTGTCTTCCGAATCGAAGAAAATACATCATCTATCTTAGTCTTAAAATAATATTTGTTTTAACCTTCGAAATTTCAGACGAACATAATATAAAAATCAACTTATGGTTAGGCGAAAAATGCTTTGAAAAAAATAACACATAATGATAATATTCAATGGAAATGGACGACATTTTGTGTAAGCCGCGAATGTGGGTCGCAGGTAAAACGCGTGTATAACACAATGTTCAATTGATTTTGAATTTATTTCTTCGCAACAAGTAAATTAAAACATTTATCTTGAGGTTTCTTTACGTTTTTGACTTCGTATGCTTGATTCTGATGAGAAAAGCGAACTTCAAATCGACAACTTTCAATTCGCAACTTCCACATGACATCATCAAAATAATTTGACCGATCAGTGATCAATAAAATAAAAGACCTCCACATTCTGGTAGGGGGTAAACTCGGTGTTTATCTTTGGTGCTCTACTGACTTTAGCCCTTTATAAAACTAGTTTGTAGTGATAATTATACGTATATTAAAGCTTTATTTTTTATGTACATCTATGTATCTTCTTTGTATCTTCTTTGGTGTTATCTGACTTTAAAACACCAATATGGATACATTTAATTTAAATCATGGTCTCATTTTCAAAGATCAGCAGAGCTTATGCCGTGGTGCGTCGTCCGTCCGTCTGTCCGTAAACTTTTTATGTGGCGACTACTCCTCTGAAACTACTTGACATATGTTCATGAAACTTCACAGGAATGTTGCTCTTGATGTCTAGTTGATCCTAGCAACATTTCAGGTTGACCGGTTATTCAGATGGCCGCCATGGCTAAACATAGATTTTAAAAATGCGATTTTGTGGCGACTACTTCTCAAAAACCATCAGTGAAATTGATTTGGAACCTTTAACAAAATGACTAGCAGGACATGTAGTTGGTCCTAACCAAAGTTCATTTTGGTTGGATGTCAAACATGGCCGCCAGATGCCATCTTTGTTTACATAGAGTTATAGAGTTAAAACGTGTGGCGACTACTCCCCTGAAACTACTTGACATATTTTCATGAAACTTCACAGGAATGTTGCTCTTGATGTCTAGTTGATCCTAGCAAAATTGCAGGTCGACCGGATATTCAAGATGGCCGCCATGTGCTTCCGGTACACCTATAACCTTATAGTAAAGGATTTTTGAAGAGTTGGCTACTGTTTATTCCACGGAAAGTGGTTATTTTTTATGAGCGGACCAAAACGTTTAGGAATCTTTCACGAGGAAAGACGTAAAACCTGGCTTACTAATGCATTTGCGGATCAACGCCAAAAGTGTTTGTAGACGGGGGGAAAAAGCGCTGGTTCAAGTAGCAAGAATGGAGATATTGATTTATTTAGGTTTGAACAACCACCGACACTATTAGAAAGAAAAAACCGATTACAAAGCGAACAGCTGTTACTGAAAGACATCACCGTAATTCTTGATACGCTATCAATACGTTGGGAAAATGCTCTTGATCAGATACTACACTGACCTAAAATGAAAACTTTACACTTTATTTGTTTGAATATCTGTTTTGTTAGCATACATGTCATACATGTTGTTGTAAGTTTAACACATGATTATCACGATTTCATTGCGGATAACGATTATGCAATTGTTTTCAAAATCGCCGGTCTATTCATGCGTCCAAGCATGAAAAACGTGTTCCTTACTTTGCACGTGCGCAGCAACAGGTGTTTCACTTACATGTTTTACATCGACAAGTAATCATTTGCTGCTCAGCACTGATAATAAGTGAAGATCAGAGAAACCAAGCTATTGGTATGCTCAGGGCGGGGTCAATGGTAAATAACGTCGCGCGTCATTTTGGCTGCTCCAGACAGACTATTCATAATCTTGTGAACCGGTACAACATTACTGGGTCTGTCAGAGATCGTGTAAGACCCGGAACTGCGTTTCGATTTTGTAAAATTTCCTCGACTCAGTTTGAAAGTCACGCCAACTTTTTTTGTATCAAATTTCATTCATTGGTTTAAATTTCATCTGCAAGACAGAACGTAAATATTTATTGCCACAGACATCTCAAATTCGTAATCAGAGTTTCGCTGATAGGGATATGAAAATATTCATTTAATGAACATGCAATACATGATAAAGTTCAGCACCTACCTCGGGGAAACGCTACCGTCCGCCATGTTGGAAGTGATTGAACATTTCCTAATTTACACCGTGTTGAAGAGAACTGATTTTGAATGCAAATTCGTTTTGGCGGAAATCTGACGCCGGTCATGTCAGTATGACGTAACCACTATGGTGACCTTCGATATACACTAGTCAAAATTGCTAACCGATCACTTGTTATTTTCTTATTTATTTGTCTCAGAAAAATAAAATATATGTGAAATTGGAAATAAATGTATTGAAAAATGTTCTATAAGTAATCACATCAGTAAAGCAAAGTATTTTATGAATTTCAAAGAAGTTTATTGTATCGAAATTCATAGATACCAGTAATTTCAAAATTTACAAAAATCAATATCGCGTATGACAGCCGTTTGCGTGTACAACAGCTAAACAGCGTTGTCGCATGGAATTTATGTAGTTATGTAGAAAACGCTGAGGTATGTTATTCCAAACATTGACAATGTCCCTTGTGAGGTCAGCAATATTTTGTTGCCTTGGTAACTGTCGCACACGACGGTCGATTTCGTCCCACACATGTTCGATTGGATTTAAATCCGGACTACATGGCGGCCACTCCATTATTCGAATGTTGTTGCCCTGAAGTAGCTGACGGGTAGTTCTTGCAGTATGGCAAGGTGCATTGTCTTGCATGAATGTCATCCCACGGTTAGCGCGAATATGGGGAATAAGCGTTGGTCGAAGTATTTGTTGTTGGTATTGGTCTGCGTTCAGGTTTCCTCGAACAACCAAAATATCAGTTTTAGTGTGCAAACTAATACCTCCCCAAACCATCACTGACCCTCCTCCAAAATGAGATCTTTCGTTGACGCAATTATCCGAATATCGTTCCCCATGTCGTCGATAAATTCGCTCTCTGCCGTCAGACTTCTGAAGATTAAATCTGGACTCATCTGTAAAGGCGACATTTGCCCAGTCTACTCTGGTGAACCTCAAATACCTTCTGGCCCACTGAAGCCGAATTCGCCGGTGTCTTCCAGTCAATACTAATCCCACTAAATGTCTTCTCGCTCTCAATCCCATGATCCGTAGTCGATTTCGTACTCTTTGATCACTCACGTTTCTATTATGGACGCCTATTAAACGTCTGGCAATATCTGTCGCTGTTATTCTTCTATTACGAAGGTGTGTTACAAGGATGTAGCGATCTTGACGCTGCGTTGTCACACGTCTTTTTGGCCTTCGGTAAAGGTCATCAACACTTCCGGTGCGATTGCACTTGAGCCAAAGGTCGTAAATTGTTGAAAAACGTCTGTTGACTGTTCTGGCTACCTATAAATATAAAACAACTCATTCTTGCGACTTTTTCAGAAATAATGAACATGGTTAGACAGAATCATGTACGAACGAACAAACGAAGTGACGGACGGACGGACGGACAGACAAGTAAACTTATGAATAAACTAACCTGCCAGAAGGATGAGGAATATTATAATACACAATACTGGACTTGAAAAAGAGAAAATAAAACGTTGAAAATCGATTAAATAAATTAATAAAAATGAACAAATTACGCAATGTCCTTTACCTGCGGAATCGAAGTACCAGCAATAATCATACCGACGGCCCGTCCACGCTCTTCCGTTGTCATCCAACGCATTTTTTATTTAATTTTTAGTAAGTTTTTGTTTGGGATTGAAACGATAAACAATTCCGAGAACACAAACACATGTTCAAATCTTACCTCGTGCAGCACGGGATAATAATGCGATTTCGCGCCAAAATAAGCCACGAGACCGGAAGTGCGGATTTTGAAGTTACAACATGTATTGATCGTTTTGTTTGCTGCTCATATGTATTTGTATGAAATATCAACTCAAAATATACAATATTTCATATAATATTCCAAATAATAAAATGACCGGTTAGCAATTTTGACCAGTGTACATTCGAGTAATGCTGCAAAAAGTGTACATAAAAACCTCAGCAAATGGCCATATAATGCCCCGATGGACGGTGCTCTTGTTTCAAATTATGTTTTTTTTGTATCAAATTGCAGCATGGATAGGCTCAACCGTCTTTTATTAAATGCTTTCCGGTACTCTTGTCGTTGTTACTGCAATGCCCCGGGTCAAGGTCACTTCCACATTTGCTTTGTCACGTTGCCATGTAACACCCAAGATACAACTATAAGCAACATTTGAAAGGTCTAGTGCGTATAGTTTGTGAAAAAGTAAAGTGACCTGAACGCAAAAGTTGAACCTAAAAATTAGTAAGTTATCTACCCTTTGCTTGGAGGGTCAAGGTCACTTCCACATTTGCTTTGTCACGTTGCGATGTTCCACCCATGATACAACTATAAGCAAAGTTTGAAAGGTCTAGTGCATACAGTTTGTGAGAAAATGACCTACGAGTAAACGCAAAACTTGAATGTTGACGCCGCCGCCGGATTTTGGGGATATACATGTAGATGTTACTGTGTCTTCTGTTGAACGTCGTCCCGTGGTTGAGTACGCCGTGATGCAAATATAATTTGAAACAAACGTACTGAAGTCTAAGCAAAGGGCAGATAACTTAATAATTGTTAGGTTCAACTTTTGCGTTTAGGTCACTTTTTCACTAACTGTATGCACTAGACCTTTACAACTTTGCTTATAGTTGTATCTTGAGTGGTGCATCGCAACGTGACAAAGCAAATGTGGAAGTGACCTTGACCCTCCAAGCAAGGGCAGATAACCTTATAATTGTTACCTTCAACTTTGGCGTTTAGGTCACTTTTTCACAAACTGTATGCACTAAGACCTTTCAAACTTTGAAAAACAAATCTGGTTTTCGAACTTGTCCAAAATTTATACTTATTGCCCATGATTATCAGGTAAACAAATTTGTTTGCTTTTTTGGTGTTAACGCCGTGTAAGCAGGATCAAGCATTGCTGTGCCTATTGCATTTTCTTTCCGGTTCGTTGATTTTTGATGGCCCCTTGACATTTTTTTTTTAATTTTGTCGGCGCTACTCCTCCTAAACGTTGGATTTCGACGAAACTTGGCAGGAAGCATCGGTAAGATGTCTAGTTGTGCATATCACGCTTTTGTTCCAGTTTGCTGATTTATGACGGAGTTATGGCACTTTGACATTTTTACTTTAAATTTCTTGGCGCTACTCCTCCTAAACAGCTTGTTGGAATTCTAAAAAAGTTGGCAGGAAACCTCAGTATGACGTCTAGTTGTGCAAATCATGATATATCAATGAAATTTTGGACAAGTTCGAAAACCAGCTAGATCTAGTTAATAACGAGAGGTTATGACCCTTGATTTATTGACAAATGCTATATTGTATTTTCCTTTGTTAAATCTGTAGTTACTTCATTTTTTATCTGATCTTTACCAAATGTGTTTAGAATGTTAATATAACACCCCCTCCACCCCCCTCACCACACACACACTCCATACCCCCATTTTATGAAATTTCATTCACAGAAGAAAGTGGGACAAATTGTTTTTAATAGAATGGCATTTTGTTTTTAAACAAATGCATTTAAATGCCATCTCAGCAAAGGGCAAACTCGATTGGTTTTAGTTAATAAAATGTTTTCAAACTTTCATTTAAGCATCATTGACCTTTTTATTTTTAAGTCCAGTCCCCGTTAGGCGAGACATGTGAATCCGCGGATTTCTTGTTTGTTTTTATAATAAAAAAAAATATGTTTAAACTAATAATATTGAATTGTAAATGTCGTGTAGACCTGGCAGACACCACGGACACCTGTATTGTGCACTTAACGGAGAGGTTACAAGTCAGCCCAGCCTGGTGGTAACTTGTCACTAGGCGAGGGTCCGATGAAGGATACCCATAATTGTCTACCACGAAGCGGATGCAGGAGCCACGCAGACACCACCGACCAGCATCTTACAGCCGCAGAGAACTATACAGAGCGAGAGCGACACAACTCTCCACACTGCAATGCAAACGTCATCCATTAACCAATTCAGGCTGATGGGGTCATTGTCGTATCGGGTAATACAGAAAGGCACCCGGGTGTATACAGAAACGTACCCGAAAATCTTTGAATTCCAGAATGTCCCCCAAATATACAGAAACGTACCCGGACAAACAAGATCTAGATATTATTGACATGGGAATTTTCTAAAATGATCAGCATGACATGATGTTGGTCCTTGTTGAAAATTATTTTGATTCGACATTTAACATGTTTACAATCTTTGTTTGCATAGAGTTATATATAAAAACGTATAACGACTACTCTGAAACTACTTGACAGATTTTCATGAAACTTCACATGAATGCTGATCAAAACCTATCAGTAGAGCTTCAAGGTCATTTACCTCTTGTTTAAAACTTTGATAATTTGACAAAATTGAATTACCTACACTGTCAAATAAAATAAGAAAGAAATGTTAGTCAAATAAAATAAGAAAGAAATGTTGACCACCACCCCCTCTCTCTCCGGATTCAGTTTTCATTGAAATTATGGACTTTCCATTTCTTCCTTGTTTTTCAAATTGATGTATAGGCCCGGGCCTACACTTCTCAAAACTGCTAACTACACCGCTACGTTTTGGGTTATATATATCGATGGGTTGAATGTTTTTCAATAAAATAAAAAGGAAATACCAATTCAATCTTTTTTACATCATTTCATTTTATTTTTTTCATGGGCAATGCTAGAACTAAACCACAATAAGCAATTACAAACGACCCATGTAAACACTAAAGTCACACTTTTCCCATATCTACATGTACAAACGACCCATGTAAACACTAAAGTCACACTTTTCCCATATCCACATGTAGATATGGGAAAAGTGTGACTTTAGTGTTTACATGGGTCGTTTGTAATTGCTTATTGTGGTTTAGTTCTAGCATTGCCCATGAAAAAAATAAAATGAAATGATGTAAAAATGATTGAATTGGTATTTCCTTTTTATTTTATTGAAAAACATTCAACCCATCGATATATATAACCCAAAACGTGAGCGGTGTAGTTAGCAGTTTTGAGAAGTGTATATGGCCTAATAGTGTTTAACGTGATAGCTGGTTAATATACGGGTCTATGTAACATGAGTGCTGGTTAATATACAGGTCAATTTAAACTGAATTTGTTAAAAGTTAGACAAACTTGATATAATGTGCTTGAGGCTCCTATCGTTTTTATCCAAAGTGTTTAATAATTACAGGTTAATACATGGCGGAGTAGTGCCTTTCAGTGATAATAGCCCCCAGGAGAATGATAATGGCCCAAGGGCTTTAGCTTTTGCGAGCTCCATGAACCTCACCTCATCCAACCAAGAGTCGCATTTCAGATCAGAATATATGTAAGATGCATCAGGCATCATGTCTCCATATGAAAAGAAATAAAATGAAAACGGTGTATAAACTCAAATGCCAAATTTTCATTTGGATGCTTAAACATTTCGTTGAAATTAAATAATAAATAATTAGTTATTGAATTCTTGTTTCTAATTAGAAAATGTCTCCATAGTACACAGATGCCCCACTTTAGCGCAGTCAGTCACATACAATAGACCTGGGATGTACAGTAGATCTAGTGTGTATTTTTGTCTCGCCTTTTCGAAGATAAAAAGAGACATAGGTGTTGCTTTTCCGGCGGCGGCGGCGGCAACATTCAAGTTTTGCGTTTAGGTCATTTTCTCAAACTGCATACACTAGACCTTTCAAACTTTGCTTATAGTTGTATCTTGGGTGGTACATCGCAACGTGACAAAGCAAATGTGGAAGTGACCTTGACCCTCCAAGCAAAGGGCAGATAACTTAATAATTGTTAGGTTCAACTTTCGCGTTTAGGTCACTTTTTCACAAACTGTATGCACGAGACCTTTAAAACTTTGCTTATAGTTGTATCTTGAGTGGTACATCGCAACGTGACAAAGCAAATGTGGAAGTGACCTTGACCCTCCAATCAAAGAGCGGATAACTTAATTTACCTTCATCTTTTGCGTTGAGGTCAATTTCTCGCAAACTGTATGCACTACACCTTTCAAACTTTGTTTATAGTGGTATCTAGGGTGGTACATCGCAACGTGACAAAGCAGATGTGGATGTGACCTTGACCCTCCAAGCAAAGGGCAGATAACCTTATAATTTTTATCCTTCAACTTTGGCGTTTAGGTCACTTTATCATAAACTGTATGCACTAAGACCTTTCAAACTTTGCTTATAGTTGTATCTTGAGTGGTACATTGCAACGTGACAAAGCAAATGTGTATGTGATCTTGACCATCAAAGCAAAGGGCTGATATATTTAATTGTTACATTTACATCACTTTCTCATGAACTATAATTATGCACTAGATGTTTTAAACCTAATTTATAGCTTAATCTTTGGAAGAAAAAATATTCTATTTTGACATAGTTGTGTCTTGGGTAGTGCATCTTTTTGGTCGCATGGATTTCATCTATGATCTATGGCCTACTTTAAGTTTTTGGAGCTCGTTATTTTTAGCTCTACTGGCCAAGGGCCTTCATTTTTCATCTGATCTTAGTAGTATACAAACTGGAGGTATAGGGACAGTTTTTTTGAGGGGAGTTTTATGCAACGAGTCTGTAAATTTACCAACAAATTTAAAACTCGTTGCAACCCCCTCTCAAAGAAAACTCCCCTATACCCAAAGTTTCTAAACTAACTACTTGTAAATAATTGATAATATAACTTGCTACTTTTTAGCTCGACTGATAAGAGATCAGCAGAGCTTATGCCGTGGTGCGGCGTCCGTCGTCCGTCTGTCCGTAAACTTTTATTTGTAGCGACAACTTCTCTGAAACTACTCGATGGATATTCATGAAACTTTACAGAAATGTTGCCCATAAAGTCTAGTTGATCCTAGCAAAAATTCATGTTGATGTGAAACCCAAGATGGCCGCCAAAGCTAAAAATAGAGTTTTAAAATACAAGTTTGTAGCGACTACTTCTTGAAAACTATAAGTGATATTGATATGGGACTTTTTCTAAAATGATCAGCATGACATGATGTTGATCCTTGTCAAAATCGTTTTGATTCAACGTTAAACATGGCTGCCAACGGCCATCTTTGTTTACATAGTTATATAGTAAAAACTTGTAGCGACTACTCCTCTGAAACTACTTGGCGGATTGTCATGAAACTTTACAGGAATGTTGCTCTTGATGTCTAATTGATCCTAGCAAAATTTCAGATCTGCCAGAAATTCAAGATGGCCGTCACAGCTAAAAATAGATTTTTAAAAAATAAATTTGTAGCGACTACTTCTTGAAAACTATAAGTGATATTGATATGGGTCTTTTTCTATTATTTTGATTCGATGTTAAACATGGCTGCCAGTGGCCATCTTTGGTTACATAGAGTTATATAGTAAAAACTTGTAGCGACTACTTCTCTGAAACTACTTGACGGATGTTCATGAAACTTCACAGGAATATTGCTGTTGATGTCTAGTTGATCCTAGAAAAATTTCAGGTCGGCCGGAAATTCAAGATGGCCGTCACAGCTAAAAATAGATTTAAAATAAATAAGTTGGTAGCGACTACTTCTTGAAAACTATAAGAGATATTTCTATGGGACTTTTTCTAAAATGATCAGTATGACATGATGTTGGTCCTTGTCGAAAATCGTTTGATTTGACTATAAACATGGCTGCCAGCGGCCATCTTTGTTTACATAGTTATATAATGAAAACTTGTAGCGACTACTCCTCTGAAACTACTTGACGGATTTTCATGAAACTTCACAGGAATGTTGCTCGTAATGTCTTATTGATCCTAGCAACATTTCAGGTCGGCTAGAAATTCAAGATGGCCGCCACGGTTAAAAATAGATTTTCAAAAAACAAGTCTGTAGCGTCTACTTCCTGAAATCAAAATCAATCAGTAGAGCTTCAAGGTCATTAACCTCTTGTTTAATCAACCCAAAATAAAACAACTGTAGATTAGTAATCAATATCTTTCAAACCCAACACCGCAGATGATTTTATTAGTCTCGGCTGTTAAAAAAAGTCGGTAGGAACAGACCCCAGTTTGTATACTACTCGTAAATAATTGATAATATAACTTGCTACTTTTTTGGGAGAGTGCAACTATTTTATTTTTTGGGTGAATCTACTTTCGGCGAAGTTTCCAAATCACATGACCCAAAACAGCATCGGGTCTAGTCTTGGTTGTTAAACAAAATCAGAAGGAACAGGGCAATCATCCTCGTCATCGCTATACATATCAAATTTTCCCATGGAATATGTTATTTTTCTGTATTCGCATATTTTGCATTTTAAATTGAGAAACTTTCTATTGGTATGATCAAGTTTTTCTAGATAATGCTTAATTTCTAATTGTAATTGCCCTCTTTTATTTTACTTTTTTTACTATCTAGAAAATCAGCACGGATCACATCATATTCCACCCGGCCCTGTTTGCATGCCAACAATGCTTTCCTATATTTGCATTTCAACTCCTCAAGTTTTTCACATATCTCTTCCACAAATGTTTGTTCCATATATAAAGTATTATATTAAATTATTATTTATATGCTAATGTATCCCAGCCATATGCAGACAAACTTTTTTTTTATTAATTTCATAGCTGCCCAGCTTGTGTTTGTTAGATATGATAACTTTCATTTTATGATGAGCTTCTGTCGCTGTAAATAAAATATTTTTCTAGTTATCATGCGTTATCTGTTTTTTGACAACACATTTTTTAACACCTTTGCATTTCTTTGTTTCAGTATTATCAGCCAAAATGTATGATTATGACTTACTCCTCAATCCAACAAACTCTACGATCACCGCATACCAGGCTTCATCTTTTATCTTGCCAATAATCTTTTTGTTATCGCTGAAGTAAAACTCACTTCGGATTATAATCACTGTTATCAAAAAGTTCCCTGTCTTACACCTCTTTTGTTTTAATTTCATAACATAGAGAATCAGTGTCAGTTAACAATAATTTGACTTTTTCATTGTATTTGTTTTTGCATAATTGTAGTGGAAATCATACATCAGGTATTTTGACAAGTCCAAAATACACATACCAACATAACAAGGGCGATTTAAGACCAGTCTTTCTTTCGTTCTGTTTATAGCAAACAAGTTTTCGCTAAACATCTTACAAGAAATAAACGGTGGCCTTGCCGCATATTTCAAAAGAACTTTCTCGTCATGCGTTAGCTTAACATTAACTCTTTTTCTCAGATTTTCCATTGTTTTGCCAAAAACCGAATTATTCATAAGCTTAAAGAAATCGTTTTCGAAAGCGTTTTTTTCCGCTGTCCTTTTTGTAGTATTGAAGTCGATATATACTTTCAACCATTGAGACTCATCAAACTGGAGTATCCTATGTATCTTTTTCACTTTCAACCCCAAACTCTTATACAACTTTAATTTCTATAATGTGTAACATATCTTTCCTTATCCTTCAATGTTTTTTACCAAGTTATTGAGTGACTGTGCCATGAACTGGAAACTATCTATAAACACCAAATTTGACCCCAACATAAAAGCCATATACCTTTCCATGTTATTTGGTATAATATGTATAGTTTTTAGCTCGACTGATCAGAGATCAGCGCTTATGCCGTGGTGCGGCGTCCGTCTGTCCGTAAACTTTTATTTGTAGCGAATACTCCTCTGAAACTACTGGATGGATATTCATGAAACTTTACAAAAATGTTGCCCATGAAGTCTAGTTGATCCTAGCAAAAATGCATGTTGATGTGAAATCCAAGATGGCCGCCAAAGCTAAAAATAGAGTTTTAAAATACAAGTTTGTAGCGACTACTTCTTGAAAACTATAAGTGATATTGATATGGGACTTTTTCTAAAATGATCAGCATGACATGATGTTGATCCTTGTCAAAAATCGTTTTGATTCAACGTTAAACATGGCTGCCAGCGGCCATCTTTGTTTACATAGAGTTATATAGTAAAAACTTGTAGCGACTACTCCTCTGAAACTACTTGGCGGATTGTCATGAAACTTTACAGGAATGTTGCTCTTGATGTCTAATTGATCCTAGCAAAATTTCAGGCCAGAAATTCAAGATGGCTGCCACAGCTAAATATTGATTTTTAAAAAGTTTGTAGCAACTACTATAAGTGATATTGACATCTTTGTTGGCCATCTTTGTTTACATATTTTGATTTTGATTCGACATTAAACATGGCTGCCAGTGGCCATCTTTGTTTACATAGAGTTATCAGGCGCGTAGCTGCCTATACGGGAGTACGCGGCTGAATCCACATGATTCTGACAAAAGCAGAACGCCCAGAATGCATCAGATTGCACCATTGTTTTCAAAAAATTCTGGGGGCATGCCCCCGGACCCCCCTAGCACAATTATGAATCCACATGAATAGAGGGCTAGCTACGCTAAAACTACTTGGCGGATTGTCATGAAACTTTACAGGAATGTTGCCCTTGATGTCTAATTGATCCTAGCAAAATTTCAGATCTGCCAGAAATTCAAGATGGCCGTCATGGCTAAAAATAGATTTTTAAAATACAAGTTTTTAGCGACTACTTCTTTAAAACTATAAGTGATATTAATATGGGACTTTTTCTAAAATGATCAGCATGACATGTTGGTCCTTGTCAAAAATCGTTTTGATTCGATGTTAATCATGGTTGTCAGCGGCCATCTTTGTTTACATAGAGTTATATAATGAAAACTTGTAGCGACTATTCCTCTGAAACTACCTGATGGATTTTCATGGAACTTCACAGGAATGTTGCTCTTGATGTCTTATTGATCCTAGCAAAATTTCAGGTCGGCCGTAAATTCAAGATGGCTGCCACGGCTAAATATAAATTTTCAAAAATCAATCAGTAGAGCTTCAAGGTCATTGACCTCTTGTTTTACATATTTCTGTGTCAAGTCTTACACATAGCCCCCATATATGTTTTGGTCAATTCTTACATAGCTTCTTACACATATATGTTGCCCTCACACCCCCCCCCCCCTACCCCCCCCCCCCCCCCCCCCCCCCCCCCCCCCCCCCACACACACACACACACACCCCGCCTCTCCCCCACCCCTTCAACTAACAAAGCCTGCTTCTCGCAGTCTTTCCTGAGACTTTCTATATCATCTGTGTATACCATATAATATTATACTATTATTCTTTTAAGCCCTAATTAAATAAATAATAATAATAATATATTATATGATGAACTGTATATAATTGTAAGAGATTATTAGGTGTTTTTGATTCTTCTGAATTATGCATGGATTGTTTTTTGTTTTACATAGTAAAGATTGTGTTGGGTATAGACTTTGTTACAGTTGCACCTATGCATGCGCAAATTGTAATAGCACATGCGAGGTTTTTGATGGAGAACGTATTTGTTTCGAATGTGGGACCCACAATGGATATGATCTTGTTGTAGATTATCGGGGAGTTCGCAAGAACAGCGTTTATCACAAGATATCAACTAGAAAAACTTTTGGGAGGGTAGAATTTATCGCCAATAGACAAGCAGAGATGCGAGGATTTGTTTTACAAAATTGTAAACGTTTTAGATAAGATAGGAGGTCGGAAAAGAGTAATTGAATTTAATTACATTTTCCAGAAGATATTCGAGCTATTGGAAATAAAAAAAAGAAACAAAGCCAATTAAGACAAAAGCCACTAGAGACAAGTACGATACTATATGGAAACAGGTTGAAAAAGAACTAGTAACCATTTGACTTTGACGGTTGCTTAGTAACCATTTAACTTATACTTCTCAATATATCTTTCCAAAGGTTCAGTAAAACTATCATTTTGCTGCAGGTTGAGTATTTTAGAAAAGCATGATGAGATTATTTCCCCATCTGGCATATTAGATGTTTGCACATATGAAAAAAGTTGATTGAAACTCCTATGATATGATTTTAATAAAACCTTTTTTTCTGCTATTTTAGTTGTGTTCGTCAAAACCGCAATTATTGGGGGAATTGCTCCAACAATAGCTATGAAAACAGGAACTGCAGGGATTAATACCAATGCGGCAGTACAACCAATTACCCCACTTGTGATTTGCAACCCCATGTTAATTTATAACTAAGTCTATATGCTGCCGCTTGGCGAGTCAAGTAACTAATTAATTCCGCCTTGCTTTTAATTTCTTTCATTATAATAATTAGATTAAATAAAATATTTAGAAAACAATTGCTCATGTTCTCCGGCCGATATATTACCATTTTTTAATAGCTCGTCGATTATGGTAATACCTTTATTCGTCAACTGTGGACTATTATTTCCTGATTCGATACTCCCACATACTAACTCCAGATCATTAACCAATTCATCAGGACTATTGTAATATCGCGCACAACCTCCTAAAATCTTCTTGTAATTTGAAGAACTTTTATGAATTGGTAAATCAGATAATTCTGTCAGTTCCTTGAATGCATTTTGGGATAGCTTTGAGTATGACTTTCCATTGTTGTAACGCTTTGTCACCAAATCAATAAAATCAGCATCCCCTTTCATATCTAGCACAACTGTTTTTCCTTGTCTAGCAATAAGATTGTGGTGACCAGGTATATCAATATGAAGCATACCGTAGTGACCATCTTTGCTTATTTTGTATGAATTTCTTTTCTGCTGCATACCTTTACCGGAAGTCTTTTTTGTAGTCTCTTTAGCTTTTATATCATTAGCCAGCTTAGTATGTTCCCATATATATTGATCTCGATTATCACTAAAAGTCTCGGGGTTTCCAATCGTTTCTTTAAGTTTTTTTATAGTTCTTGGATCTGTCGCCTTTTTTAGCCTTTCTTCAAGTTTTTCTGGATTGAGGCCACGTATTTTTCTTATCGGACCTGCTGAATCACGAGTCAGCTGATCTTGTATATCCCCAGCCTTTTTGACGTGTTTGCTATAATCAGCACTTCCATCCATAATACCTGGTATTTTAGACAGGACTACTAGCAAACCATACTCATCAAGTACTTCTTTATCCATGCCAGCATCTGTCAACATTATACGTTGGTTCCTTGGGGCTCGCAGCAGGTTCTTCTTCTTTCCATTTTTCTTCCTCTTATTTTTCCTCAGGTGCGATTGAAGCACGTTTTTCTTTGATTTTTTCATGTAATGCTTCCACAGGTTCGGCAGGTTTTGGCCCAAGCACTCTTTCTGAAGCAGGTTTTAATTTAATCCCAGACGATAACTTCTGCTTTAGATCCTTCATATAATCAGTCGGTGGTGCCCGATCTTTAGGATCTACGGTTTGCTTGGTAGCCGGTTTTTTATCTCTAGAAACGAATGGTGGTGGTGGTGACGGTAGTACTATGGCTCCACGCTCAGGCGGGGCAGCTAATTGCGAGCGTAGTGCCTCCGAAAGTATAGCCAACTGTTGACGTATTTCTGGAAGGGTAACCAAATGTTCAGCTAGCTGTCTTGTGTGCTCTGTTATTCTACTAGTTACTGGTTCGAGCATTTTTAGCTCGACTATTCGAAGAATAAGAGAGCTTATGTAATCTTCCCGGGGTCGGCGTTGGCGTCGGCGTCCCACATCAAGGTTTGCGTGTAAGCTGTTTACAAGTCTATATCTCTTACATTTCTTATCCTAGCACAACCACATTTGGCCATGGGCTTCCTTATAGCATTATCTTAAGGGCTGCATAAGCAATTTTGGTTCATGTAACCCACGGACTCCCATGGAACCCAAATTATGATAGCTATAAAATATGTCCCATTTGACATCAAAGTGTGCGTGTAAGCTGTGTTTACACAAGTCTATATCTCTTACATTTCTTACCCTAGCACAACCAAATTGGCCATTAGCTTCCTTATAGCATTATCTTACTCAATATAACTCAATATTTTATTAGTGATACAGGCCACCGGCCAAAACACATAACATGTATACAATATATTTATCATAAATTTACACGTGGTTTGGTTGTTATGCATAAATGTACAATTAACTAACAATACTATCAATACAATACTATTGCTGTTATATAACAGTACATACTAATCATGAATAAATTCACTTCGTTTAACGAAAGCATAGTAAAGAAACATAGCTATATGTTTTATAACACTTCCATTTTTACATGACATGACAATATTAAACTTGTGTTTGTTAGGAAACTCATAGTACTTTTTAAGAATATATAACGATCTTAAATCATGATAGAATGGGCATATCAGTAGAAAGTGCATCTTATCATACTTCACCCATATTGGGGCATGGGCTCCCTCCTCCACCCAACCCCACTCCCCCCCCACCCCCCCCCCCGCCCTCCCTCCACACTATTTTTTAGCTATTCAGAGCTTATGCCGTGGTGCGGCGTCCGTCATCCGTCTGTCCGTCCGTCCGTTAACTTTTTTTTTGTAGCGACTACTCCTCTGAAACTACCACAGATCTAACAACAAATATTGTTAATATTTCTGTGGAAACTACTAAATAGATTTTCATGAAACTTTACAGAAATGTTGCCCATGAAGTCTAGTTGATCCTAGCAAAAATTCATGTAGATGTGAAATCCAAGATGGCCGCCAAATCTAAAAATAGGTTTACATAGAGTTATATAATGAAAACTTGTAGCGACTACTCCTCTGAAACTACTTGACGGATTTTCATGAAACTTCACAGGAATGTTGCTCTTGATGTCTTATTAATCCTAGCAAAATTTCAGGTCGGCCGGAAATTCAAGATGGCCGCCACGGCTAAAAATAGATTTTTAAAAAATAAGTTTGTAGCGACTACTTCTTGAAAACTATAAGAGATATTGATATGGGACTTTTTCTAAAATGATCAGCATGACATGATGTTGGTCCTTGTCGAAAATCGTTTTGATTCGACGTTAAACATGGCTGCCAGCGGCCATCTTTTTTACATAGAGTTATATAATGAAAACTTGTAGCGACTACTCCTCTGAAACTACTTGACGGATTTTCATGAAACTTCACAGGAATGTTGCTCTTGATGTCTAATTGATCCTAGCAAAATTTCAGGTTGGCCGGAAATTCAAGATGGCCGCCACGGCTAAAAATAGATTTTTAAAAAATAAGTTTGTAGCGACTACTTCTTGAAAACTATAAGAGATATTGATATGGGACTTTTTCTAAAATTATCAGCATGACATGATGGTTATCCGAGTCGAACATTATTTTGATTCGACGTTAAACATGGCTGCCAGTGGCCATCTTTGTTTACATAGAGTTATATAATGATAACTTGTAGCGACTACTCCTCTGAAAATACTTGACGGATTTTCATGAAACTTCACACGAATGTTGCTCTTGATGTCTAATTGATCCTTGCAAAATTTCAGGTCGGCCGGAAATTCAAGATGGCCGCCATGGCTAAAAATAGATTTTCAAAATACAAGTTTGTAGCGACTACTTCTTGAAAACTATAAGTGATATTGATATGGGACTTTTTCTAAAATGATCAGCATGACATGATGGTTATTCAAGTCGAACATTATTTTGATTCGACGTTAAACATGGCTGCCAGTGGCCATGTATGTTTACATAAGAGTTATATAATGATAACTTGTAGCGACTACTCCTCTGAAACTACTTAACGGATTTTCATGAAACTTCACAGGAAATTTTGCTCTTGATGTCTAATTGATCCTAGCAAAATTTCAGGTCGGCCGGAAATTCAAGATGGCCACCACGGCTAAAAATAGATTTTCAAAAAGTTTGTAGCGACTACTTCCTGAAATCAAAATCAATCAGTAGAGCTTCAAGGTCATTGACCTCTTGTTTAATTTTGTTTTTCATATTTCTGTGCTTTAGTCAATTCTTACACATATATGTTGCCCCACTAACCCCCATCCCCACCCATCCACCCCACCCACCGCCTCTCACCTTTCACTTGAAACTGTATTTTTTATTTAGTTTTTACATATTTCGGTGTTGTTTTAGTCATTTCTTACACATAGCTTCTTACACATATATATATATATGTTGCCCCTTCCCCGTCTCCCCTCCCCTCCCCCACCCCACCCCCACTCAAAGCTGGAATAATGTTATTATTAATTATTTTTTACATATTTCTGTGTTGTTTTGGTCAATTCCCTTAGTATTATGTCTTCTATATTATGGAGATAGCGTGTTATTATTGTCATTTCTTCTATATTATGGAGATAGCTCGTTATTAATGTCATTTCTTCTATATTATGGAGATAGCGTGTTATAAATACCTTATGGAGATAGCGTGTTATAAGTGCCATTTCTTCTATATTATGGAGATAGCATGTTATAAATGTCATTTCTTCTATATTATGGAGATAGCTTGTTATTAATGTCATTTCTTCTATATTATGGAGATAACATGTTATAAATGTCATTTCTTCTATATTATGGAGATATCGTGTTATTAATGTCATTTCTTCTATATTATGGAGATAACATGTTATAAATGTCATTTCTTCTATATTATGGAAATAGTGTGTTATAAATGTCATTTCTTCTATATTATGGAGATAGCGTGTTATAAATGTCATTTATTCTATATAATGGAGATAGCGTGTTATAAATGTTATTTCTTCTATATTATGGAGATAGCGTGTTATAAATGACATTTCTCCTATATTATGGAGATAGCGTGTTATTAATGTCATTTCTCCTATATTATGGAGATAGCATGTTATAAATGTCATTTCTTCTATATTATGGAGATAGCGTGTTATTAATGTCATTTCCCCTATATTATGGAGATAGCGTGTTATAAATGTCATTTCCCCTATATTATGGAGATAGCGTGTTATAAATGTCATTTCTCCTATATTATGGAGATAGCATGTTATAAATGTCATTTCTTCTATATTATGGAGATATCGTGTTATTAATGTCATTTCTTCTATATTATGGAGCTATATTATGGAGATGGCTTGTTATAAATTTTCATTTCTTCTATCAATGCCATTTCTTCTATATTATGGAGATAGCATGTTATAAATGTCATTTCTTCTATATTATGGAGATAGCGTGTTATAAATGTCATTTCTTCTATATTATGGAGATAGCGTGTTATAAATGTCATTTCTTCTATATTATGGAGATAGCGTGTTATAAATGTCATTTCCCCTATATTATGGATATAGCATGTTATAAATGTCATTTCTTCTATATTAAGGAGATAGCATGTTATAAATGTCATTTCTTCTATACTATGGAGATAGCATTTTATAAATGTCATTTCTCTTATATTATGGAGATAACATGTTATAAATTAATGGCATTTTTCCTATATTATGCATGTTATAAATGGCATTTCTCCTATATTATGGAGATAACATGCTATAAATTAATGGCATTTCTCCTATATTATGCATGTTATAAATGGCATTTCTCCTATATTATGGAGATAGCGTGTTATTAATGTCATTTCTTCTATATTATGGAGAAAACATGTTATAAAAATAATGGCATTTCACCTATATTATAGAGATGACATGTTATAAATGTCATTTCTTCTATATTACGGAGATAGCATGTTATAAATGTCATTTCTTCTATATTACGGAGATAGCATGTTATAAATGTCATTTCTTCTATATTATGGAGATAGCATGTTATAAATGTCATCTCCTATATTATGGAGATAGCATGTCATAAAAGTGTTTTCCTCTATAGTATGGAGATAGCATGTATACATGCCATTGCCTCTATACTTTTGAGATGTAATTCATTCATGCCATTATACACAGTAGGTGAAACAAAATTCACTTATTTTTAGAGATGCCTTACACATGCATAGCATGTTTTTGATTGTGCTTCTTAAAAGGCACTGACCTCTGCATTGAGTCAGTGGCCTCTACAATGAGGTTAAAAGGCACTAACCTCTGCATTGAGGCAGTGACCTCTACAATGAGATGATGCCATCATGTGTATTAGATGGAGCAAATGTTATTACTAGCTGTAGTAAAGATGTGACCCGGTGTCATGGTCTTCCAGGCAAATTGTTTCACAGACATAACCACTATCCTGTTCTACAAGAAAACAACAATATAAACAGATATAGAACATGATTCGTTTTAAATACGCACGTGTAATCGTTGTAGAACATACTGAAACAAAGTAAGGCGAAGTTGGCTATATTTACAAATGGTCAAACATTTCGTGACATATCATAATTTTTGATTTTTATTGTTTCAGAATGAAAAGCAACCCTTTACTCTTGTTCTTAATCCGAAAGACGATGAAACACAACAAGAACTGTCCGACAGCTCATCGCATTCGTCGTAACGATACGGAGCATGACGACCGGGAAAAATGGGGCAGCAAACTCGAGTTTATCTTGTCTTGCGTGGGGTTTGCGGTGGCGTACGGCAACATGATGAGGTTCCCATATTTATGTATGAGAAACGGTGGAGGTAAATATATCTTTATCATGTTGATGCTACATATTGTTTAGTCCCTCCACCAATTAAACCAAAAGGATACCCTAATGGCATAGGCAGTCAGGACTTTCTATTTCAGTAATACCACAGACCTAATAACAATTTATTAATATGTCTGTGGTAATACCAAACAAACATAATGTGCACTACTATAATTATTTGCTGCATTCTGCTTTTTCTCTGTAGCCTAGTCTGTAGCCTACTGTTTAGTTAATTCTTTTAAATGCAAAATTTTCTGCGACGACTAGATGCTGTGCATCAGTTTTTCTTGTACTGAATTACTAAAGTAAAGCTGAGTACCAAACAATAAAAAATAGATTATTAATGTATTCCCCATTTCGGAATATGGCAGATTAACTAAAACAAGTTTTTTTTCTTTAAATCGAGCGATTTCGATATTGAATTATCGAATTCATTCGGTTTAATATGATTCTTTAATTTATTAGCAATTGATAGATGATTCTTTTCACTTCGAAATTATGTAGAATGATAAATAATAATAATTGTAATGATAGCCACGGTCAAATCTAGAACAAAAAGCCAAGATGGCAGCGCCACTCATAAAACCTGTATACCTCAATGCATTTTCTATGATATGGAAAAATGACTGTTTGCCAGCAGTGTCAACAACTCATAATAGTAGTTAACATGTGTTTTATATTATTTTGTAGCAGTAACACACACCCATTATGTCCACAATGACGAAATTAAAACTTGTTGTACCTGGTTGTTATGCTATTTTGATGGGTGGGGTTACTGAAAATCGCTTTAAAGGCATTTCAGATCAAATTCATTGAAGATTTTTTCTATTTCTACTTAAAGGTTTCATGACACCCGTTAAAATGTATATTGTGATATATTTTTATACCCACATTTTTAGTGGAGCGCTGTGGTCTAGTGGTAAAGCGTTGGACCCATGATCAAAAAGTCGTTTGTTCGATCCCCGCCATTGCCATATGCGTTGTGTCCCTTAGCAAGACACTTTATCATTTGCTTAGTACTGGTTCTACCCAGGAAGACATCGAGAGTGATTCAGATAAGTTCAAAGAGCTTTCGTTACAATCGATGTAAAATAAATAAGTTTAAACTAAGAGCAAATTATTTTTGGCTCCGAGCCCAGGGGCCCTCAGGGGGCCAAAAGGTCAAATACACTAAAATTCAATTACACCGTCATTTTTCCATGTTTTTGCACGTGGTATATGTAATCGTCTGTGAAAGATAAACAAAATTTCAAACTATTGTATTATTTCACAAACTCGGATGTCTGCCCTGGTGGGTGGGGTAGGTGGGCGGGGGGATTTCTTTTTGTTTGTAATTATGTCTTAAATCGAACATTATGATGATGGGATTACACTGTATACATTTGTTTCCTCAAGCGTCATCGGTGGGGCCTGGAGGAAGGGGCCTCAAATACACTAGTAATTCAATTATGGTATAATTTTTTCATACTTTTGCACATTAATTGGTATAACAGTCGTCTATGAAAGAGATACACAGCATGTCAAATGATTTATTATTTAAAACTCGTAGTGTATTTTCTTGTGGGTTACGGGTTCAACCCCACGAAGCGGTACTTCATTTTTTGTAGCGCTATTGAATTCTGTCAAACAATCCTGGTTTTATTTAGTAAATATTCAATAATGGTGTGTTTTGTTTGTCAACGTAATTAGTTTGTGTTTTATAGGCCAAAAGTTACGGATATTGTCCCTTTAAAGGGAATTGACCTGTGTGAAGAAAACGTGGTATTTTGCGATGGCGCGCCGTCGAATTCATTCTAGTTTTACTTAAATCAGTTATACGAACTGAATGGTCGATCAGAAATAAATAAATAATAATAATAATTTTGAAGAAAATATTTGTAAAAACAATAGGTATATTTCGCTTCTGTTTGGAGTTACCTCCCCTTCACAAACATTTCGGTCTATAGGTGCAGGGCTTTACTTTATAGCCGGTATGTGGTTGATGTACCCTCCTACTTTGATAAGCTGATCGGCTACTTTCAGCTGCCCTCAATACAGCAACAAAAAAAAGACTAGATAAACATGAAGTGTAAATGACACAATTTGGTGCGGCTCACTCGATACCGTGCAGAGTTATTGCCCTTGATCTTACTAAAAAAATGTTTGTGGGGTGGAGGTATTTATCACCTTCAGTGATACGTCTAGTTGTAGGAATAATATAAAACAACTTCTTTTTGTATAGTATTAACTGTTGATTACATTGCACCAATAATGTATTTACAGATATTGTTGAAGACAACAAAAACCAAAAAATCAACAACAAAATATATTTATATGAAAGCAGGTTCCATTTCAACATGATACTGGATAAATAAGTATTTCAATTCTCGATAACCATTTCACGAATACTATGTGCCTCTTTAAAACTTCATATGCAGAGCTACAGATAAGCAGCTTAAATACCCAATTAAAAATGTCAAAATACCCAATTAAAGCCAAATGCTTGCATCAATAAAGTTATCGAAATTGTCAAATAATAAAACAGCCCATGAAAACTGAGCAATGCATGGGTTGTAGAAGGACCGCCCAGTCACCTTGTATACAGCTTAGTCAGTCACCTTGTATACAGCTTATTATAAAACAAGTTTATTTGATGAGTTAATTTTGTGTAATGCTATACAATATTAGTGGAATGCCACCCCAAAACAATGTGTCACACAATTTCATCGTTTTATTTTACCCAACTGAAATGATGAAATATTCATTTAAATATATACCAGTGGGTAAATACCCAACTAATCAAAAAGCTCAGCTGTAGCTCTGTTGTATCTCGGTTCTTGTATCTGGCACACTATTTTTTATATTGAATTATCTCCTGCAATTTAGTTCAATCAATAAAGCGACTAGACATTGAAGTCGCGCATTTGCTCCACCAAGGATTGCTTGCACATTACTCTAGGATTTAGATTTACTTAATACTGGCAAAATAAATTGATTATGGTACTATAAAGCCTTGCCAGAGGTATATGTTAAGGGGTTCGTTCTCTTCTCTTAGCTGAGCTTCATATGTGAAACCCCCAGGCCCCTGGAACTTCCTCATCAGCATCAGACCACCATTCAGATGAACACATGCAGGTCCAAAGGGAGTGATGTGTTTCTGGCTGTTTTTTTGAGATCCATGGGTCTGTGGTACAACAACACCAGAAAGATTAGTATTTAATTTAATTTTTAATATGATGTTTTAAACAGTTGTTTGTGACTGATATACTCTACAGGAATTTCTCACAACATTCTTTATAAAAAAAACAATGTACTGTGTATCAACTGGAACCTTCATTTTAATTCATATCGAGGGCAGGCCTTTGCATTAATTCATATCGAGAGCAGGCCTTTGCATTAATTCATATCGAGGGCAGGCCTTTGCATTAATTCATATCGAGGGCAGGCCTTTGCATTAATTCATATCGAGGGCAGGCCTTTGCATTAATTCATATCGAGAGCAGGCCTTTGCATTAATTCATATCGAGGGCAGGCCTTTGCATTAATTCATATCGAGGGCAGGCCTTTGCATTAATTCATATCTAGGGTAGGCCTTTGCATTAATTTAGACATGGAGAAGGATATCCCATCTTTTGTCAGAGTTGAATGGGAAGATTTTTATGAAGGATAACAATTAAGATGTGAAAAATATTACGAGCTCTCTCTCTCTCTCTCTCTCTCTCTCTCTGCAAACTAAAGGTAGAGTGATAGTCGATGTATTAAATCTCTCTCTCTCTCTTCAAACTAAAATTAGAGTGATAGTCGATGTATTAAATCTCTCTCTCTCTCTCTTCAAACTAAAATTAGAGTGAGAGTCGATGTATTAAATCTCTCTCTCTCTCTCCCTCTCTCTTCAAACTAAAAGTAGAGTGATAGTCGATGTATTAAATCTCTCTCTCTCTCTTCAAACTAAAAGTAGAGTGATAGTCGATGTATTAAATATCTCTCTCTCTCTCTTCAAACTGAAAGTAGAGTGATAGTCGATGTATTAAATCTCTCTCTCTCTCTCTTCAAACTAAAAGAAGAGTGATAGTCGATGTATTAAATCTCTCTCTCTCTCTCTCTCTCTTCAAACTTATATTAGAGTGATAGTCGATGTATTTAATCTCTTTTCTGACCAGAGTTCCCAACTTCAAACAGTGCGCAAAAATAATGAAAATATGCAAAAATCATCAAATTTGACAGTTCTATAGTGGTAAGAAAAATCTCCCATTTAATGGTTTTAAACACGTTTGACCATGACAATAACAATTTTAGCAAAATTAACGTCTGTTGTATCGTTTAATAAGCAAAAAATGATATTAACTGTAAATGGCAGCAAATGCTATAGGTGCACTCATCTACCATATTGTTTACATTGGATACATGTGATGTTCTTCCCCTTTGACCTATAATGTCATATTGGATTTTTTACGCAAGTGTTCATTGGTCGAATTCTATACATTCCACATTTGATAATAGGCAGGCTTCTTCACATAAATGGCATAACTTTTTTTCAATAAAAATGTAACTGCTTGTTTCAATCCCCTTCAACATGTCAAAGGATCTAGACAGTAAATCCTCTTCGAGCAACCTACGCCGCTCAGTACTTTCAGTACTTTGATTAAATTTCTTTGCTCGCGTGATATCCATTAGCGCATTAGGTTTTGATTGGAGTGTGTATTGCACCACATACCTGTGTCATGTAGCTCACTTGGGAATGCGATCGTGTCTTACCCGCAAGTGTAATGTTAGTGTAAACTTTGAGTTCAGTCCCACGAAATGATACTTTTTAGCTCTACTGATCAAAGATCAGCAGAGCTAATGCTGTCGTGCGGTGTCCGTCCGTCCATTTTTTTTGTAGCGACTGCTCCTCTGAAACTACCGGATGGATTTTCCTGAAACTTTATAAAAATGTTGCCGATGATGTCTAGTTGATCCTTGCAAAAATTCACGTTGATGTGAAATTCAAAATGGTCACCAAAGATAAAAATAGATTTTTAAATATGATGTTTTAAACAGTTGTCTGTGACTGATATACTCTAAGAACAAGTTTGTAGCGACTACTTCTGGAAAACTATAAGTGATATTGATATGGGACTTTTTCTAAAATGATCAGCATGACATGATGTTGGTCCTTGTCGAAAATCATTTTGATTCGACATTAAACGTGGCTGCCAGCGGCCATCTTTGTTTACATAGAGTTGTATAGTAAACACTTGTAGCGACTACTCCTCTGAAACTACTCGACGGATTTTCTTGAAACTTCACTGGAATGTTGCTCTTGATATCTAGTTGATCCTAGCAAAATTTCAGGCCAAGCGGAAATTCAAGATGGCCGCCACAGCTAAATATTGATTTTTAAAAAGTTTGTAGCAACTACTATAAGTGATATTGACATCTTTGTTGGCCATCTTTGTTTCCATATTTTGATTTTGATTCAACATTAAACATGGCTGCCAGTGGCCATCTTTGTTTACATAGAGTTATATAGTAAACACAATGTAGCGACTACTCCTCTGAAACTACGTGACAGATTTTCATGAAACTTCACAGGAATGCTGATCTGGCTATCCGAACCTATCAGTAGAGCTTCAAGGTCATTGACCTCTTGTTTTATTGTACCGTTATTCAATTCCGTCAAAATATTGTGTTCTATTCAGTAAATATTTAATAATGGTAGTTGTGTAATGTTGTCAATTATTTTGTGTTTTATAAGCTAAAAGTTACGGCTAATGCACATTTAAACTTGCTGTAATCATTGGACTTAAAATGTTACCACAAACACATCAAAATTAATATAGTAAGCGACAAATTGGTTACCGGGCGACAACTACTAGGGTTAGCAAAATGTGCAATCAGGACCGGTACTCAAACTCGGGCCTTTGGACTACTGACTGAGCTAACAGCTGCATCAATCTAGCCTATTATGCAACAGGACATGTGACACAAGTACATAAAACGTCATCACTAATCCTTCCTCACAGTCAGGCAAATGAGTGTAATTAACTCTTTTTACCAAAAACATTCTAAGTGATTCTTACATCAGAAAGAATAATCTAACTGATGGAAACGTCTTGCTGCTACGAAATCCTGTTGGGGTTATCTCACCATTGACCATGAACGACGGTACGATGCATTACTTGATGGTATGATGCGATGGTCGATGGTACGATGCGTTAGTATGATGCGATGGTACCGGTCGATGGTACGATTCGATGGTCGATGGTACAATCTGATAGTAGGATGCGATGGTGATGGTACGATTCGATGGTCGATAGTATGATCCGATAGTTTGATGCGATGGTACGATTTGATGGTACGCTGCGATGGGGATGGTACAATTCGATGGTACGATACTATGCTTGATGTTCGATGTTACGATTCAATGCTTGATGTTTGATGGTACGATTCAATGGTTGATGTTCGATGGTACGATTCAATGGTTGATGTTCGATGTTACGATTCAATGGTATGATCGATGGTACGATGCAATTTTCGATGGTACAATTCGATGGTAAGATGCAATGCTCAATGGTCAATTACGTATGTTACACAATATACCGATTTTATTTGTTCTTCTACAGGAGCCTTCCTTATACCGTTCTTCCTGTTCATGTTGCTGTGCGGGTTTCCACTGTACTATCTGGAGGTATGCCTCGGACAGTTCTCCGGCAGTAGTCCGTTGTTTGTTTGGCGACTAGCTCCGCTTCTTAAAGGTACGTATTTTGTTAATATTAAATTAACTACCCCTACCCACTCCCCACCACCCCACCACCAGCACAACCACCAACAACAACAACATAAAACAATAGGCGACTACGCGTACAAGCCATGTACTTGCCAAGTCACAGATGTTTGATTTATGAGTACTGTTAAATAAAATGTGCAACTAGTTGATTATAAAATATAGATCTATATGAATGATCGTATGTTTAAAGTAAAAAATGTCCACCCAATCCCTTTTCCCTGAAAAGTTTCCCATATCAATACGGGCTTGAACCTTATATTCACAAATCATGTTACCTTAAGCTCAGCTTTCAATATCAGCTGTCAATGTGGTTATTTGTTTGCTTTATCTATAATATCTATTGTTGGCATAGAGGACTATTTTAAGTCCTTGACAACTGCATACTATGTACTATTGTCAGTCCTGCATTATACAATACTGCACATCAATTATATATTATGATATTGTTTACTTTGTCAGGTCTAGGGTGGTTGATGATCATAATCTCGGGAATTGTGTGCTGGTATTACAACACGATTCTAGCCTGGGTGTTATACTACCTATATAGCTCCTTCCACTCTAAACTGCCATGGTCAACTTGCGATAATGCCTGGAACACCAAATACTGCTTTCCGTCCGACCCAGATGCACGCGACAGGCTCCTGAACTCGGCCAATCTGACGGTGAATGGCACAGTAATGTCCACTGGAAACGACAGTCTTTATGAATCAGCAGTGGTCAGAAATATTAGTTCTGCAAAGGAGTTTTGGCAGTAAGTGGGGGTTCAAACGCGCGCGCACACACACACCCCTCCAACCACCACCACACACACACACACACACACACACACACACACACACACACACACACACACACACACACACACACACACACACCCCTCCACCCACCCCCACCACCCCCCACCCCCACACACCCACCCCCACCACACACACACACACACACACACACACACACACACACACACCACCCCTCCCCACACACACACACCCCCCCCTCCACCCCCCCCCCCCACCCCCCCCCCCACCCCTCCACCCCCCCCCCCCCACACACACACACCCCACACACACACCCCCACCACACACCCCCACCACACACACACACACACACACACACACACACACACACACACACACACACACACACACACACACACACACACACACACACACACACACACACACACACACACACACACACACACACACACACACACACACACACACACACACACACACACACACACACACACACACACACACACACACACCTCGACCCACCCCCACCACACACACACACACACACACACACACACACACACACACACACACACCCACCCACCCCCACCACACACACACACACACACACACACACACACACACACACACACATTATAAATATATATAAAACCTATACAAATATGGACAAAATATCTTCCAAACAGTTCTATGGCAAACCAATTTTCCTAACGAGTGCTATAGCAAACTCCTTTTCCAAGCGAGTGCTATAGCAAACTCATTTTCCAAGCAAGTTCTATAGCAAACTTCTTTTCCAAGCGAGTGCTATAGCAAACTCATTTTCCAAGCAAGTTCTATAGCAAACTTTTCCAAGCGAGTGCTATAGCAAACTCATTTTCCAGGCGAGGACTATAGCAAACTCATTTTCCAGGCGAGGAATATAGCAAACTCATTTCCCAAGCGAGTTCTATAGCATTTCCAAGCAAGAGCTAGAGCAAACTCTTTTTGCCAAGCGAGTGCCGTAGCAAAATTATTTTCCAAGCGAGTGCTATGGCAAACTCATTTTCCAAGCGAGGCTATAGCAAACTCATATTCCAAACAAGTTCTATAGCAAACTAATTTTCCAAGTGCTTTCAACTTTTAAAAAGTCTTCATCAGAATACACTATTTTGTCATTAGTATCTATTAACCAGGCATACTCAAGCTGACTGGGAGGAGCGTCTGGACTCATTGTGACCGATAGACGGCACCAAACATGAAAACTTAGAGGACTATGGCGTGCTTCCTGATGAAGATTTTTTGAAAATGATTTTTTTATAGCTGGAACTGGTTTTAGCAAAGTTTGGTTGATACGTTTCACACATTTATCTTTCATGCTCACAGTTTTAGAAAGCAGAAATAGTTTCAGAACAGTATCCACTGTAATCCTCAGTTTCAGAAAGCAGCATCCTGTGCAGTCCTCAGTTTTAGAAAGCAGCATCCTGTGTAGTCCTAGTTTCAGAAAGCTGTATTTTATGTAATCCTCAGTTTCAGAAAGCTGTATCTTATGTAGTGCACAGCAGTATCCTCTGTGCTCCACAGTTTCAGAAAGCAGTATCCTCCATAGTGCACAGTTTCAGAAAGCAGTATCCTCTGTAGTCCTCAGTTTTAGAAAGCAGTATCCTCTGTAGTCCAAAGTTGCAGAAAGCAGTATCCTCTGTAGTCCAAAGTTGCAGAAAGCAGTATCCTCTGTAGTCCAGTATCCTCTGTAGTCCATAGTTTCAGAAAGCAGTATCCTCTGTAGTCCAAAGTTTCAGAAAGCAGTATCCTCTGTAGTCCAATGTTTCAGAAAGCAGTATCCTCTGTAGTCCACAGTTTCAGAAAGCAGTATCCTCTGTAGTCCAGTATCCTCTGTAGTCCATAGTTTCAGAAAGCAGTATCCTCTGTAGTCCAAAGTTTCAGAAAGCAGTATCCTCTGTAGTCCAATGTTTCAGAAAGCAGTATCCTCTGTAGTCCACAGTTTCAGAAAGCAGTGTCCTCTGTGGTCCACAGTTTCAGAAAGCAGTATCCTCTGTAGTCCTGAGTTTCAGAAAGCAGTATCCTCTGTAGTCCTGAGTTTCAGAAGCAGTATCCTCTGTAGTCCTGAGTTTCAGAAAGCAGTATCCTCTGTAGTCCACAGTTTCAGAAAGCAGTGTCCTCTGTAGTCCTGAGTTTCAGAAAGCAGTATCCTCTGTAGTCCACAGTTTCAGAAAGCAGTATCTTCTGTAGTCCAAAGTTTCAGAAAGCAGTATCCTCTGTAGTCCAAAGTTGCAGAAAGCAGTATCCTCTGTAGTCCAGTATCCTCTGTAGTCCATAGTTTCAGAAAGCAGTATCCTCTGTAGTCCAAAGTTTCAGAAAGCAGTATCCTCTGTAGTCCAATGTTTCAGAAAGCAGTATCCTCTGTAGTCCACAGTTTCAGAAAGCAGTATCCTCTGTAGTCCAGTATCCTCTGTAGTCCATAGTTTCAGAAAGCAGTATCCTCTGTAGTCCAAAGTTTCAGAAAGCAGTATCCTCTGTAGTCCAATGTTTCAGAAAGCAGTATCCTCTGTAGTCCACAGTTTCAGAAAGCAGTGTCCTCTGTGGTCCACAGTTTCAGAAAGCAGTATCCTCTGTAGTCCTGAGTTTCAGAAAGCAGTATCCTCTGTAGTCCTGAGTTTCAGAAAGCAGTATCCTCTGTAGTCCTGAGTTTCAGAAAGCAGTATCCTCTGTAGTCCACAGTTTCGGAAAGCAGTGTCCTCTGTAGTCCTGAGTTTCAGAAAGCAGTATCCTCTGTAGTCCACAGTTTCAGAAAGCAGTATCTTCTGTAGTCCACAGTTTAAGAAAGCAGTATCCTCTGTAGTCCTGAGTTTCAGAAAGCAGTATCCTCTGTAGTCCACAGTTTCAGAAAGCAGTGTCCTCTGTAGTCCACAGTTTCAGAAAGCAGTATCTTCTGTAGTCCAGTATCCTCTGTAGTCCAAAGTTTCAGAAAGCAGTATCCTCTGTAGTCCACAGTTTCAGAAAGCAGTATCCTCTGTAGTCCACAGTTGCAGAAAGCAGTATCCTCTGTAGTCCTGAGTTTCAGAAAGCAGTATCCTCTGTAGTCCACAGTTTCAGAAAGCAGTGTCCTCTGTAGTCCACAGTTTCATAAAAAATGTTATAACCTAATGTTAATGGTTTAGTCACGCACAGTGTTTCTCTATATTATCATATTTGATAGATCTTCGGGTTTTTTAACTATTTATAACCCATAAGTCATAGTAGAGTTTATAATATTCATAATTATTTTTAGAAGATTATACTTATATTTCTGTATAAATTCATACGTTGTTTTCGTTTCCCCTTGTACATACACATATTCAAAAAAATAACATAAGAAAAGCCATATTAGGATATATATTGTATATAACTTAATTATATTTTCTGCTAAATATTACGAAAAGAACCATTTAATATATAAAGCCCATGAAAAGCCATACTCTGTCGCAGATGAAACGCAATTAAGTCACACATAAAATTATATGGGTACATAGATTGAGGCTCTTACATTAGTGCTTATATATAATGTTGAATTTAATAAACAAGTTAGATAAAACTATATGATGTGAATCTGTGCCGAGGTTCATAATACTCAAGTTTAATATATTCAGTATTAAATATGGACGAATGTGAGATTCTGTTTATCACATAATGCCTAAAATGTCACATTACGTACATTTTAATTGCCAATATATAATATACACGGTTGTCGTATGTTGTTCGGACTTCTCTGTAATACACCGAGCGATCTGGATACTGTTCGTAACATATAAATGCCGTAATCCGGTATTTTTTAACGATAAGTCACGATCGGAACTTTTCGCCAATTTCCGTACATAGGAAATGGGGGTTCCCGAGTGACGGAAATCGTTGATGCAATTCCGCACAGCATTCCGAACGATGAATCGGCCTTCTTTTCTATATTTGCTACACACGTGCATTAGGATTCATGTTTTTATTAAACCCCACACGGCAAGTTATGTGATATACTTCTATAACCCAAGACCGGTAAGTTGTTTAAATCAAGTTGCTCGGTTCTATCCTTCATGGTAATAACTCATCATGATTTTATTTATTTATTAGACTATATTGTTACATTTTACAAATAATATGACCACACAGGCATAATAATTATATCATAACCAATATTTATTAGTACCGAGCAAGTTCATCTGTCAAATTTACCAGACTTAATACGTTTTGCAACGACAAGATAATGCTTCTTTCAGATATAACAAACTGACAATATCGTCAGGGGTTACAGATAAAATTCAAACTCAGGTTTCACATGGCGACTGTCCCAAATACATACGCTTGAATATTTCCATTTATTTTATTTCAGACTCAACGTTCTAAATATATCACCTGGAATTGACCACGTGGGCAATGTTCAGCTTCATCTCGCCCTTTCACTTTTTGCTGCCTGGGTGATCGTATTCCTATGTCTTATAAAGGGTGTCAAATCGGTTGGAAAGGTAATAACACAATATCCACTGAACAGTTTCACGTGTGTTGTACATGTAACGGATTGCTCATTTTAATATAACATAATAAACAGATATTTATTGTTAGGGGAAAAGGGGTGGGGCTGACTATTTTGTGTTCACTAATTCTAAGTATCTTCTCTTTTTCTCTTTTCGAATCAACCACTTTGAAGTGTTTGCAACGTCAAGGTGAATCACAGGATTTGCTTGCAATCATTGTTTTGTAATTCAAGCAGTTTCAAGGAACAGGAATAGATGATTTTCAAGCAGCTAGCATTTTCAAAAACAGATCAAGTACTTACCAAAGAAACCCCCCCGTATGATATGCATAAAATAACTTTTTAACAATAAATTTGCCATATATCGATTTTTATGTCGCAGCAGTTGCGCTTGTATTTTACTGATTGTTGTAACACAGCAGTTGTGTCATATATCTTACTGATTTTGTGTCTTATATCTTACTGAGTTTGTGTCTTCAGTCTTCGAATTAACCCACTAGCCCAAAGCCCGGGGCTAGTAAACTGTCATTTGGGCTAGTGAATTTTTTTTAATTTATGTAGTCGGGGCTTAAGGAAAATGTATGGGTTTTCTTTGAGTGTATAAGAATTCGGGGTAGGGACACAAAAAAATTAATTCAAAGACTGTGTCTTATATCTTACTGTTTTTTTGTCTTATATCTTACTGATTTTGTGTCATATATTTTACTGAATTTTATGTCGCAGCAGTTGTGTTATATATCTTACTGATTTTGTATTTTCTGTCTAACTGATTTTGTGTCTTATATCTTACTGATTTTGTATCTTATATCTTATTGATTTAGTCTTATATGTTACTGATTTTGTGTCACATATCTTACTGATTTTGTGTCTTATATCTTACTGATTTTGTGTCTTATAGCTTACTGATTTTGTGTCATATATCGTACTGATTTTTATGTTGCAGCAGTTGTGTCATATATCTTAATGATTTTTAGCTCTACTGATCAGAGATCAGCAGAGCTTATGCCGTGGTGCGGCGTCCGTCGTCCGTCCGTCTGTCCGTCCGTCCGTCCGTCCGTTAACTTTTTTATTGTAGCGACTACTCCTCTGAAACTACTGAATAGATTTTCATGAAACTTAACAGAAATGTTGCCCGTGAAGTCTAGTTGATCCTAGCAAAAATTCATGTAGATGTGAAATCCAAGATGGCCGCCAAATCTAAAAATAGGTTTTTAAAAAACAAGTTTGTAGCGACTACTTCTTGAAAACTCTAAGGGATATTGCTATGGGACTTTTTCTAAAATGATCAGCATGACATGATGTTGGTCCTTGTCGAAAATCGTTTTGATTCGACATTAAACATGGCTGCCAGCGGCCATCTTTGTTTACATAGAGTTATATAATGAAAACTTGTAGCGACTACTCCTCTGAAACTACTTGACGGATTTTCATGAAACTTCACAGGAATGTTGCTCTTGATGTCTAATTAATCCTAGCAAAATTTCAGGTCGGCCGGAAATTCAAGATGGCCGCCACGGCTAAAAATAGATTTTTAAAAAATAAGTTTGTAGCGACTACTTCTTGAAAACTATAAGAGATATTGATATGGGACTTTTTCTAAAATGATCAGCATGACATGATGTTGGTCCTTGTCGAAAATCGTTTTGATTCGACGTTAAACATGGCTGCCAGCGGCCATCTTTGTTTACATAGAGTTATATAATGAAAACTTGTAGCGACTACTCCTCTGAAACTACTTGACGGATTTTCATGAAACTTCACAAGAATGTTGCTCTTGATGTCTAATTGATCCTAGCAAAATTTCAGGTTGGCCGGAAATTCAAGATGGCCGCCACGGCTAAAAATAAATTTTTAAAAAATAAGTTTGTAGCGACTACTTCTTGAAAACTATATGAGATATTGATATGGGACTTTTTTTAAAATTATCAGCATGACATGATGGTTCTGCGAGTCGAACATTATTTTGATTCGACGTTAAACATGGCTGCCAGTGGCCATCTTTGTTTACATAGAGTTATATAATGATAACTTGTAGCGACTACTTCTCTGAAAATACTCGACTGATTTTCATGAAACTTCACACGAATGTTGCTCTTGATGTCTAATTGATCCTTGCAAAATTTCAGGTCGGCCGGAAATTCAAGATGGCCGCCATGGCTAAAAATAGATTTTCAAAATACAAGTTTGTAGCGACTACTTCTTGAAAACTATAAGTGATATTGATATGGGACTTTTTCTAAAATGATCAGCATGACATGATTGTTATTCAAGTCGAAGATTATTTTGATTCGACGTTAAACATGGCTGCCAGTGGCCATGTATGTTTACATAAGAGTTATATAATGATAACTTGTAGCGACTACTCCTCTGAAAATACTTGACGGATTTTCATGAAACTTCACACGAATGTTGCTCTTGATGTCTTATTGATCTTAGCAAAATTTCAGGTCGGCCGGAAATTCAAGATGGCCGCCATGGCTAAAAATAGATTTTTAAAAAATAAGTTTGTAGCGACTACTTCTTGAAAACTATAAGAGATATTGATATGGGACTTTTTCTAAAATGATCAGCATGACATGATGGTTATCCGAGTCGAACATTATTTTGATTCAATGTTAAACATGGCTGTCAGTGGCCATCTTTGTTTACATAGCGTTATATAATGAAAACTTGTAGCGACTACTCCTCTGAAACTACTAGACGGATTTTCATGAAACTTCACAGGAATGTTGCTCTTGATGTCTTATTGATCCTAGCAAAATTTCAGGTCAGCCGGAAATTCAAGATGGCCACCACGGCTAAAAATAGATTTTCAAAAAACCAGTTTGTAGCGACTACTTCCTGAAATCAAAATCAATCAGTAGAGCTTCAAGGTCATTGACCTCTTGTTTGTCTTATATCTTACTGATTTTGTATCTTCTATCTGACTGATTTTGTGTCTTATATCTTACTGATTTTTTGTCTTATGTCTCGCTGATTTTGTGTCATATATCTTACTGATTTTGTATCTCAATCTTACTGATTTTGTGTCATATATCTTTTTGATTTTGTGACTTATATCTTACTGATTTTGTGTCACACATCTTACTGATTTTGAGTCTTATATCTTACTGATTTTGTGTTGTATATCTTACTGATTTTTATGTCGCAGCAGTTGTGTCATATATTTTACTGATTTTGTGTCATATGTCTTACTGATATTGTATCTTCTATCTTACTGATTTTGTGTCTTATATCTTACTGGTTTTGTGTCTTATATCTCACTGATTTTGTCATATCTTACTGATTTTTTGTCATATATCTTACTGATTTTGTGTCTTATATCTTACTGATTTTGTGTCGTATATCTAACTGATTTTGTGTCTATATCTTACTGATTTTGTGTCTTTATATCTTTCTGATTTTCTGTCATATATCTTGCTGATTTTTATGTCATAGCAGTTGTGTCATATATCTTAACTGATTTTTATGTCATAGCAGTTGTGTCATATATCTTACTGATTTTGTATCTTCTATTTTACTGATTTTGAGTCTTATATCTCAATGATTTTATATGTTATATCTTACTGATTTTGTGTCTTATATCTTACTGATTTTGTGTCATATATCTTACTGATTTTGTGTCTTTATAACTTACTGATTTTGTATCTTCTATTTTACTGATTTTGAGTCTTATATCTCAATGATTTTGTATGTTATATCTTACTGATTTTGTGTCTTATATCTTACTGATTTTGTGTCATATGTCTTACTGATTTTGTGTCATATGTCTTACTGATTTTGTGTCTTTATAACTTACTGATTTTGTATCTTCTATTTTACTGATTTTGAGTCTTATATCTCAATGATTTTGTATGTTATATCTTACTGATTTTGTGTCTTATATCTTACTGAATTTTATGTCGCAGCAGTTGTGTCATATATCTTACTGCTTTTGTGTCATATATCTTACTGCCTTTGTGTCGTATATCTTACTGATTTTGTGTCATATATCTTACTGATTTGTATCTTCTGTCTTGCTGATTTTGTGTCTTATATCTCACTGATTTTGTCTTATATCTTACTGATTTTGTATCTTCTATTTTACTGATTTTGAGTCTTATATCTCAATGATTTTGTATGTTATATCTTACTGATTTTGTGTCTTATATCTTACTGATTTTGTGTCATATATCTTACTGATTTTGTGTCTTTATAACTTACTGATTTTGTATCTTCTATTTTACTGATTTTGAGTCTTATATCTTACTGATTTGTATCTTCTGTCTTGCTGATTTTGTGTCTTATATCTCACTGATTTTGTCTTATATCTTACTGATTTTGTATCTTCTATTTTACTGATTTTGAGTCTTATATCTCAATGATTTTGTATGTTATATCTTACTGCTTTTGTGTCTTATATCTTACTGATTTTGTGTCTTATATCTTACTGATTTTGTGTCATATGTCTTACTGATTTTGTGTCATATGTCTTACTGATTTTGTATCTTCTATTTTACTGATTTATAGTCTTATATCTCAATGATTTTGTATGTTATATCTTACTGATTTTGTGTCTTATATCTTACTGATTTTTATGTCGCAGCAGTTGTGTCATATATCTTACTGCTTTTGTGTCATATATCTTACTGCTTTTGTGTCATATATCTTACTGATTTTGTATCTTTTATCTTACTGATTTTGTGTCCTTTATATCTTACTGATTTTTGTCATATTTTACTGATTTTGTGTCTTATTTTTTACTGATTTTGTATCTTGTATCTTACTTATATTGTGTCATATCTTACTGATTTTGTATTTTATACTTTACTAATTTTGTGTCTTATATCTTACTGATTTTGTTTCTTATATCTTAATGATTTTATATCTATATCTTAATGATTTGTTGTCTTATATCTAACTGATTGTGTGTCTTATATTTTACTGATTTTGTGTCTTATATTTTACCGTTTGTTCTGTCACAGAAGTTGTGTCATATATCTTACCAATTGTTCTGTCACAGAAGTTGTGTCATATATCTTACTGCTTGTTATGTCACAGCAGTTGTGTCATATATCTTACTGATTGTTCTGTTACAGAACTTGTGTCATATATCTTACTGATTACTATGTCAGCAGTTGTGTCATATATCTTACTGATTGTTATGTCACAGCCATTGTGCTATATCTCTTACTGATTGTTCTGTCACAGCTTTGTCATATATCTTACTGATTGTTATGTCACAGGGGTGTTGTCATATATCTTACTGATTTTATATTTCAGGTTGTGTATGTCACAGCAATTTTGCCATATATATTACTGACTGTGTTCTTCATTCGAGGATTGACATTACCTGGTTCGGGAGATGGCATTAGGTTTTATCTAACCCCTGACTTCAACAGACTGCTTGATGCGCAGGTAATCTATATTTCGTCGAACTTCCTCATGTTAGAGACAGTTAAAAAGAATGTGTATATCATCGTGGAATACTCGGTTACTAGGCCTTGTCCGTAATCCTAAATGAAGTTACACATAGCTAAATATAATTGTGGCCTACATTTTAATTATTAATCACAAACCTGTGAAATATGTCCGATGAACTAATTGCATTTCCGTAGAAAATCAAGAAAAAACTTTCCAGCATGTATTAAATATTGTGCAAAAACTTTCCAAATAACAGGCATGAGACATCTTTTTTGATATTATCATATAAGAGTATATTTCCTATTGAAAATGTACAGAGTATATTTATACCCCCACAAACAAAGTTTAGGGGTGTATATAGGAGTGAGCTTGTCCGTCCGTCTGTTGGTCGGTCTGTTTGTTTCCGGACAATAACTCTTGAAAGGGTTGATGGATTTAAATAATATTTGGTACACGGGTATAACACCATAAAAGTAAAGTCAAGTTCGACTTTGGTAACAAACCACCAATTTTTGACGAAGTTATGGCCCCTTTTCAACTTACAAACCACCAATTTTTGACGGAGTTATGGCCCCTTTTCAACTGGTCTGTTGGTTTCCAGACGATAACTCTATGAAAAGGTTGATGGATTTAAATAATATTTGGTACACGGGTATAACACCACAAAAGTAAAGTCAAGTTCGAGTTTGGTTACAATCCACCAATTTTTTGACGAAGTTATGGCCCCTTTTCAACTTAGAATTTGCGCAAAAAAACGGTGTCCGGACGATAACTCATGAAAGAGTCGACGGATTTAAATAATTTTTGGTACACGGGTTTAAGACCGCAAAATACAGGTCAAGTTCGACTTTGGTTACAATCCACCATTTTTTGACGGAGTTATGGCCCCTTTTCAACTTATAAATTGCCCAAAAAACGGTGTCCGGACGATAACTCATGAAAGTGTCGCATATTTAAATAATATTTGGTACACGGGTATAACACCATAAAATACAAGTCAAGTTTGACTTTGGTTACAAACCACCAATTTTTGATGGAGTTATGGCCCCTTTTCAACTTAGAATTTGCGCAAAAAACGGTGTCCGGACAATAACTCATGAAAGGGTCGACGGATTTAAATAATATTTGGTACAAGGTTATAACACCATAAAATACAAGTCAAGTTCGACTTTGGTTACAAACCACCAATTTTTGACAGAGTTTTGGCCCCTTTTCAACTTAGAATTTGCGCAAAAAACGGTGTCCGGACAATAACTCATGAATGGGTCGACGGATTTAAATAATTTTTGGTACACAGGTTTAAGACCATAAAATACAGGTTAAGTTCGACTTTGGTTACAAACCACCAATTTTTGACAGAGTTATGGCCCCTTTTCAACTTAGAATTTGCCAAAAAATGGTGTCCGGACGATAACTCATGAAAGAGTCGACGGATTTAAATAATTTTTGGTACACAGGTTTAAGACCATAAAATACAGGTCAAGTTCGACTTTGGTTACAATACACCAATTTATGACGGAGTTGTGGCCCCTTTTCAACTTAGAATTTGCTCAAAAAACGGTGTCCGACGGATTTAAATAATTTTTGGTACACGGGTGTTTCCGGACGATAACTCATGAAAGGGTTGATGGATTTAAATAATATTTGGTACACGGGTATAACACCATAAAATACAAGTCAAGTTCGACAAACAGTAGCATGTGCAACCGTATAATAAAGCATGTGTAGCTGTATTATAATATAACCTATTGTCATATAATATAACCTATTGTCAATATACTCTGACATCAACAAGAGGGCGGAGATATCTAAGTACTGGCGACATGTTAATTCAAATAGTCCAAATTTCAAATTTGCATAACACAGTCCAATGATAACAGTCTACATCATAAATTTTAAAGGAGTTAAGACTGAAGTAATTCTACAAAGAGTGCATGCCATTTTTAAAAGGAGTTAAAACTCAAGCAATTCTACAAAGAGTGCGTGCCATTTTTAAAAGGAGTTAAAACTCAAGCAATTCTACAAAGAGTGCGTGCCATTTTTAAAAGGAGTTAAAACTAAAGTAATTCTACAAAGAGTGTGTGCCATTTTAAAGGAGTTAAAACTAAACTAATTCTACAGAAAGTGTGTGCCATTTTTAAAAGGAATTAAAACTCAAGCAATTCTACAAAGGGTGTGCACCATTTTTAAAAGGAGTTAAAACTCAAGCAATTCTACAAAGAGTGGTGCCATTTATAAAGGAGTTAAAACTCAAATAATTCTACAAACAATGTGTGCCATTTTAAAGGAGTTAAAACTAAAGTAATTCTACAAAGAGTGTGTGCTATTTTAAAGGAGTTAAAACTAAAGTAATTCAACAAAGAGTGCATGCCATTTTTAAAACGAGTTAAAACTCAAGTAATTCTACAAAAAGTGTGTGCCATTTTAAAGGAGTTAAAACTAAAGTAATTCTACAAAGAGTGTGTGCCATTTTACTTGTTGTATGGCATGCACACTTTATAGAATTACCGAGTCTGCTACTTTTCTCTCTTGTTTGCATTTTTGCTTCTAGTGGATCCCCTTTTCAGTTTGTATTGTTTTCTCCAAACTGTAGTTATTTACTAGTAACTCTTTAATGTACTCTCTGATAGACTATTTGAAATTGTTGTCAAAATATAATATGACAAAGAAAAAAAAAACCTAGCTGATATTTGAATAATGCACTACATGGATTTTTATTTGTTTTCTTAAGTACATTGGCATGGAATTTACATAGCATATGTCAGGCAGTTATTCACGTTCAGGGTTGGTGTTTCAGGTATGGATGGAAGCGGCTGTTCAAGTGTTCTACTCCCTTGGACCCACGTGGGGCGGGGTCATCACCATGGCCAGCTATAACAAGTTCCGTAACCCATGTTTAATGTAAGTTTGAGATAGTAACCATTATTTTTGATGGCAACAACAAAGCAAGTTGTGTTCCGATAATATACTTTTTTTGTAACTTATTATCTCCTCGTAAACAACAATATGTAGTTACTATAATGGATGCTTTGCCCATACTTGATTCAGACGTAAATCCGTCTCCAAAGCATCTTTCAAATATTTTTATAAATTGTACATTAACAAGCCAGTTAGCTGAAACAAGTGTCATCTTGTAAACTGCAGGCTGTTTCGCAATCATCAATAATCATTGGTGCATTGAACTTGCTTGTTATCGTTATACTGTTTAATTAATTACTATAAAAATAACTATTAAAATGTTGTTGTTGTTTTTGTTTTATTCTTAGATAAAGGTTTGAGTTGATATTATAGAAGTGAAGTTACTTGCTTGAAGCAATAAATAAACAAACCAATATTATATCACTATTTCTCATAAAACACATTAATGTAGTGCAGTATTCATAACACCGACTTGCTGATCGAGCTAGACCATGTCACCAGACCTCCTGATTGAGCTAGTCCATTTCATCAGACGGCTTGCTGATTGAGCTAGTCTATTTCACCAGACGTCTTCTTGATCGAGTTAGTCCATTCATCAGACGACTTCCTTATCTAGCTAGTCCATGTCATCAGATGACATTTCAATCAAGCTAATCCATTTAGTCAGAGTTCTTACTGATCGAGCTAGTCCATTTCATCAGACGACTTGCTGATCGAGCTAGTCCATTCATCAGTCGTCTTCCTGATCGAGCTAGTCCATTTCAGCAGACAACTCGCTGATCGAGCTAGTCCATTCATCAGTCGTCTTGCTGATCGAGCTAGTCCATTTCATTAGACAACTTGCTGATCGAGCTAGTCCATTCATCAGTCGTCTTCCTGATCGAGCTAGTCCATTTCATCAGACAACTTGCTGATAGAGCTAGTCAATTCATCAGTCGTCTTCCTGATCGAGCTAGTCCATTCATCAGTCATCTTGCTGATCGAGCTAGTCCATTCATTAGTCATCTTGCTGATCGAGCTAGTCCATTCATCAGTCATCTTGAAGCTAGTCCATTTAGTCAGACGACTTGCTGACCTAGCTGGTCCATTTCATCAGACGACTAGCCGATCGAGCTGGTCCATTTCATCAGACGATTTACTGATTGAGCTGGTCCATTTCATAGACGACTAGCCGATCGAGCTAGTCCATTTCATCAGTCGTCTTCCTGGTCGACTAGTCCATTTCATCAGTCGTCTTCCTGATCGACTAGTCCATTTCGTCAGACAACTTGTCGATCGAGCTAATCCATTTAGTCAGATGACTTGCTGACCTAGCTGGTCCATTTCATTAGACGACTAGCCGATCAAGTTGGTCCATTTCATCAGATGACTTACTGATTGAGCTGGTCCATTTCATTAGACGACTAGCTGATCGAGCTAGTCCATTTCATCAGACAACTTGCTGATCGACTAGTCCATTTCATCAGTCGTCTTCCTGGTCGACTAGTCCATTTCATCAGTCGTCTTCCTGATCGACTAGTCCATTTCGTCAGACAACTTGTCGATCGAGCTAATCCATTTAGTCAGATGACTTGCTGACCTAGCTGGTCCATTTCATTAGACGACTAGCCGATCAAGTTGGTCCATTTCATCAGATGACTTACTGATTGAGCTGGTCCATTTCATTAGACGACTAGCTGATCGAGCTAGTCCATTTCATCAGACAACTTGCTGATCGACTAGTCCATTTCATCAGTCGTCTTCCTGGTCGACTAGTCCATTTCATCAGTCGTCTTCCTGATCGACTAGTCCATTTCGTCAGACAACTTGTCGATCGAGCTAATCCATTTAGTCAGATGACTTGCTGACCTAGCTGGTCCATTTCATTAGACGACTAGCCGATCAAGTTGGTCCATTTCATCAGATGACTTACTGATTGAGCTGGTCCATTTCATTAGACGACTAGCTGATCGAGCTAGTCCATTTCATCAGACAACTTGTCGATCGAGCTAATCCATTTAGTCAGATGACTTGCTGGTCCATTTCATTAGACGACTAGCCGATCGAGCTGGTCCATTTCATCAGACTACTTACCTTGCTCTTAAGAAAACAAGGTGTTTTATTGAAGCTTTATGCCCTAATATTGCCACTATTGGATCTGAGGTGACCTAATTTCTGTTAAAAAATCTAGCTTAAGAAGAGTGACTAATCAATGTACAGATCAATCGTACATAGCCGGCCAATCCCGTCATTCTTCGGGATCATGTCGACGGAATCTTGACATTGTGTAAGCCGGAGTCCAAAGGGCATAAAACATAGCGACTGTTGCTATTGAAACAATGTGACCATTAGCCACACGTGTTGATGTATGATTTGTATTGCATGTTTGCTATTACAATACAGATACTGGTTATATCAGCGCTTTCGTTTAAATACACTTTAATATAGAACAAGCGTCTTGATGCCACTTTTGATTTTGGCTGGATTTTAGGTTAGAATGACGTAACCATTATGGATTCATTTTGGATACATTCGAGATATGATTCCGTGTATTGATACCTCGATTTATAACATCTACATTACCAAACTAATTCCCATTGCAGGGACACTGTAATTGCATGCCTGTCAGATTGTCTCACGAGTTTCTTTGCCGGATTTGTTGTGTTTCCCATAATTGGCTATATGGCATATGAGCTCAAGCAACCCATAGAAGAAGTTGCCACTGCAGGTATGGTTTCCAACTTACTAATATAACTCGTTACTACTAACTGTTCTCTCAATAATGCCCTTGTTTACACTGCAGTTTTATTTATTTCTAACCTCCTGCATATTTATCAGTTAAGAAATACGAAAAAATTTAATTTAAAAAAAATGCGTATGTATGATCACTATTGTGGTCTTGTAAGGAACCGGAATCGGAAACCCTGGAGTTGCTCTCAGTGTTATAATCAATGCGGCTTGCATGGCTGCGAAGTGACTGCGCTACAACTCTGCAACATTGGCACCGCATGATCATAGTATTATGATCTCTTTCATTCATGCTATAAGCGCTTCTAAAGGATAGTGTATAGATTTCATTTTAATAGCCTTTTAAACTAACATCGGCCACCATGCCAGTATATGTTGGTAATTAAATACCATAAGTCAGTGACGCGTGTTACTGTATTAAATCACAAAGTAACAATTAATAACATTCGTCCAGACCTGCATGTACATAATATTTACAGAATTGTATTGTTCCACCCATTACTGTGTATGACAGTGTGTATGTCACATTTATAGGTCCCGGTCTGATGTTCATTGCATATCCGGAAGCCATATCAAGGATGCCGTTTCCCCACCTATGGGCTGTTCTGTTCTTCATCATGCTGGTCACTGTCGGTATTGATACGCAGGTACGTATGGAAATGAAGGTACATATGGATATACAGGCACGTGTAGATACGCATTTACTTATGGTATGGATACGCAGGTTTGTATGGTATGGATACGCAGGTAGGTTTCGATACACATGTACGTATGAATACACAGGTACATATGGTATAGATACGCAGGTACATATGGATACGCATGTACGTATTGATACGCAGGTAAGTATTGATACACAGATATGTATGGATACGCAGGTAAGTATTGATACACAGGTATGTACGGGTACGCAGGTAGGTATTGATACGCAGGTAGGTATTGATACACAGATATGTATGTGTACGCAGGTAGGTAATGATACACAGGTATGTATGGGTATGCAGGTAGGTATTGATACACAGATATGTATGGGTACGCAGGTAGGTATTGATACACAGATATGTATGGATACGCAGGTAGGTACTGATACACAGATATATATGGGTACGCAGGTAGGTATTGATACACAGGTATGTATGGGTACGCAGGTAGGTATTGATGTACAGGTATGTATGGGTACGCAGGTAGGTATTGATACACAGATATGTATGGGTATGCAGGTAGGTATTGATACACAGATATGTATGGGTATGCAGGTAGGTATTGATACACAGATATGTGTGGGTACGCAGGTAGGTATTGATACACAGATATGTATGGGTACGCAGGTAGGTATTGATACACAGATATGTATGGGTATGCAGGTAGGTATTGATACACAGGTATGTATGGGTACGCAGGTAGGTATTGATACACAGATATGTATGGGTACGCAGGTAGGTATTGATACACAGATATGTATGGGTATGCAGGTAGGTATTGATACACAGATATGTATGGGTACGCAGGTAGGTATTGATACACAGATATGTGTGGGTACGCAGGTAGGTATTGATACACAGATATGTATGGGTACGCAGGTAGGTATTGATACACAGGTATGTATGGGTACGCAGGTAGGTATTGCCTATGGCCACCCTTTTTGTAGTATTATCAATTAACAAATTTAACTCTTAAACATCATATGAAGATTTCTTGATAGTCCCGGAGAGAAACATATATTTAAAACCGCTACTAAATTGTATGTAAACATAAGTATTATTTGCTTGACGTAGATAAGTATTATTTGCTTGACGTAGATAAGTATTATTTGCTTGACGTAGATACTACTTTTACCACTGGACTGCATGGGGAAATGAGGTAAATCTGAATTGTATAGCTGCACAGCTATTGCCAGATAATTGATAAATACACCTGTGGATTAATTTACCTGTTCAAAGTTTTCTACGTCATCAAATAAAATCTTATTCTCGTTTTTCACAGATGTTGCAATGTGTGAATTGTAAATATCTATTGTTGTGCATTGATTTCGATTTAAATAGACATAAACATGTTCATGAAACAAAACATGGCTGGAGAACTTTAAACAGCACATGACCGTAAACAGAATTAGTTTGTACTGTGTTGAAATGAGTAGAACACTCACGTCTTTGCACGTGTTTACGTTCCTTGTGTCCTGACTGGAAATAGTATGTATACATGTAATGGCATATAAGAATTACAGGTATATTTTGGAGAGTGTAAGAAAAGTGATAAATGCGAGCCTCTGGCGAGTATTTATCACTTTTCGACACGAACCAAAATACAACTGAAATTTTAAGTTACTAACCATGTAATTTGTTTATCATGCAACTGTTTTTAATAACATAATTTACCTGAAAAACAATGGAAATGTACAGTTTACGTCTGCTGCCGTCAAAATACAAATGGAGGATAGTTTGTCAGAGGAAGTAACTTTGACAAAAAGACGTTTTCAGCGTGCAAGTAAATTTATATTGATAATAAATACAAAATACTTTCTTCTGATAATGTATTGCATTTCTATATTGATAAGTATACAAAATATTGTGTATATTTGTAGTTTAAATGGCTGATTCCTGACTTTTAAAGTCATTGAATAATAACGCTTGTAGCCACTAGTATAATACAGCAATTGGGCGGAAAATATTAGGTTAGTAGACATTAGCTGTATTTGTATAGTAGAAACATTAGTTGCATGATAAATCAAGATAATAGACGGAAGAATAGAAATGTTGTTGTTCAACCGAGTAAAATGCTAGCTGACTCAATTTTCCAAATACCTGTCAAATACCTGTTTAAAGTTTGTATTATACAGTTGAATTTATATGTCGACATTTTTAATCCATTTCACAATAGTTTGGTATGTTTGAAACCCTGTCGAGCGGCATTGTCGATGCATTCCCACACCATTTAAAGAAGAGGAAAATATTGGTGACCGCGTCTGTCGCATGTGCATTGTTCCTTCTTGGATTGCCATTCACAACAAATGTAAGTATTACCTTAAAAATCATAACACATTATATATTAGGATTTGACATTAAAGGTCATGGGAATCTACGTTTTCCTTTTCAACTGTAAGAGTAGGGCTCGCACTGATTCCTATGCCACTTTTTTTTTCTTTAGACATATCTTGTTTGTTGATGAAAGGTAATACCACACTCTACTATACATGCAATTACTATAAATCAAGACATAGGGTCAGCATTTGAAATAACTGGTAGCTCGTTTCAAAACATTCAAGTATTTAATTGCACGTTACAACAGTCAGCTTTATTTGTTTTATGGAAAAGTGTTGTTTTAAAAAAAATCCGGCAAAATATATTCTATACATAGATTACTATTTGCGCGCGTATTAATATTAAGGCATACCCATTATACATAAGGCATGCGTTTAAAAAGCAAGTTGTGAACGTTGAATCCATGTTAATAACGTGTCTTTATTTTAGGCTGGGATTTATATCTATACCCTTGTAGATTGGTATAGCAGCTCTATATGTATGGCCTTAGGTGGATTCCTCGAGCTTGTGGCGGTTGGATGGTACTATGGTATAGTGTAATTCTAAAGCTCTAAAAGTGAACCATTCTCCAAACCTCTTAACTGCAATATAGCCCTATATATAGGGTGGAAATACTAACCCCGTGTATATACGGTTATGTCAGTTAATGCATGCCTGTTTTGAATGTTTTTTTAGAATCACAAGATAATTGTTAGAATTGCATGTACGAATCCATTGCAATGTCAAATCTAACCTTACCGAGAGATTCTTGACAACATTAAATCAAAACTAGACATGTTTGTCAAATTCGTACACGACTGATTCGCATGTTTAACATTTTGGAAAAGGCAATTCGATGAAAATAATGTTCATATATAATGAATTTACGTGGTATTTCGTCATTTAATGATACTGACATGCACATTGACCATGTACGGATTTGACCGAGGATGGAAGGACCATTTATTTTTTATGGCGGACAATGTGCGTGTGTTGTTTATTTATGAAAAAAGTGGTAAACAAAAAAGGCCTTAATCATGTCAATAACTATGTTGGTATTTTAAATACTTAACAAGTCGGTTGTGACATGTTAATATCCAAAACATTTCCTTCCATTTCAAACATTTGGTTACGCCTTTGGTAACTAAATGCATTACGTTCAAGCACACCTTTTGCGATGCTTGATGTAATGATCATTGCGTTTTATCTAAAGGAAAGCAGTTTCAAAACGTAACATTCCATGTGATGCAACTTGCAAACTGGATAAACCGTTTCATGCTGCTAAAATTACTAAATCGTTGATTAAATATGAAGATGTGCATTCTCGAAATGTATTACCATTTTAAAAACATGTTGGTTTGATTCTGATGGATCTGAGGGTAAAAAAAGTATCTTGAGAAAAAAAAAGAAAAGTCACATCTAAAAATGAATGGTCAGTCTATTAGTGCTTTATTTTTATCCAGTCACAGAATTGCAGTAGGCAATTTACAGGTATAGCCTTTCCGGAACTGCGGGTAAATTACAGTTTACGGTAAGTGCAGGTTTCAGGACATGCAAGTGGGAACAAGTAACTAGGTACATGGTTACCTATACATCAGGGTTTTACGGTAAGTGTGCATCAGCAAGGGCATGCGAGCAGAAACACGTTAACTAGTGTCACAGGTTCTAAATCAGGGTTTACAGTAAGTGTGCGGGTTAAGGGCATGCAAAAGGAATCACGTTAACTAGTGTCACGAGTTCTAAATCAGCGTTTACAGTAAGTGTGCAGGTTTACGGCAAGCAAGCGGAAACACGTTAACTAGTGTCACAGGTTCTAAATCAGGGTTAACAGTAAGTGTGCAGGTTAAGGGCATGCAAACGGAAACACGTTAACTAGTGTCACAGGTTCTAAATCAGGGTTTACGATAAGTGTGCGGGTTAAGGGCATGCAAACGGAAACACGTTAACTAGTGTCACAGGTTCTAAATCAGGGTTTACGATAAGTGTGCGGGTTAAGGGCATGCAAACGGAAACACGTTAACTAGTGTCACGAGTTCTAAATCAGGGTTTACAGTAAGTGTGCGGGTTAAGGGCATGCAAACGGAAACACGTTAACTAGTGTCACAGGTTCTAAATCAGGGTTTACGATAAGTGTGCGGGTTAAGGGCATGCAAACGGAAACACGTTAACTAGTGTCACGAGTTCTAAATCAGGGTTTACAGTAAGTGTGCGGGTTAAGGGCATGCAAACGGAAACACGTTAACTAGTGTCACTGGTTCTAAATCAGGGTTTACAGTAATTGTGTAGGTTAAGGGCATGCAAACGGAAACATGTTAACTAGTGTCACAGGTTCTAAATCAGGGTTTACAGTAAGTGTGTAGGTTAAGGGCATGCAAAACGGAAACACGTTAACTAGTGTCATGGGTTCTAAATCAGGGTTTACAGTAAGTGTGCAGGTTAAGGGCATGCAAACGGAAACATGTTAACTAGTGTCACAGGTTCTAAATCAGGGTTTACAGTAAGTGTGCAGTTTAAGGGCATGCAAACGGAATCACGTTAACTAGTGTCACAGGTTCTAAATCAGGGTTTACGATACGTGTGCAGGTTAAGGGCATGCAAGCAGAAACATGTTAACTAGTGTCACAGGTTCTAAATCAGGGTTTACAGTAAGTGTGCAGTTTAAGGGCATGCAAACGGAAACACGTTAACTAGTGTCAAGGGTTCTAAATCAGGGTTTACAGTAAGTGTGTAGGTTAAGGGCATGCAAGCAGAAACATGTTAACTAGTGTCACAGGTTCTAAATCAGGGTTTACAGTAAGTGTGCAGGTTAAGGGCATGCAAACGGAAGCATGTTAACTAGTGTCACAGGTTCTAAATCAGGGTTTACAGTAAGTGTGCAGTTTAAGGGCATGCAAACGGAAACACGTTAACTAGTGTCAAGGGTTCTAAATCAGGGTTTACAGTAAGTGTGTAGGTTAAGGGCATGCAAACGGAAACATGTTAACTAGTGTCACAGGTTCTAAATCGGGGTTTACAGTAAGTGTGTAGGTTAAGGGCATGCAAAACGGAAACACGTTAACTAGTGTCATGGGTTCTAAATCAGGGTTTACAGTAAGTGTGCAGTTTAAGGGCATGCAAACGGAATCACGTTAACTAGTGTCATGGGTTCTAAATCAGGGTTTACGATAAGTGTGCAGTTTAAGGGCATGCAAACGGAATCACGTTAACTAGTGTCACAGGTTCTAAATCAGGGCTTACGATAAGTGTGCAGGTTAAGGGCATGCAAGCAGAAACATGTTAACTAGTGTCACAGGTTCTAAATCAGGGTTTACGATACGTGTGCAGGTTAAGGGTATGCAAGCGGAAACACGTTAACTAGTGTCACATGTTCTAAATCAGGGTTTACAGTAAGTGTGCAGGTTAAGGGCATGCAAAGGGAAACACGTTAACTAGTGTCACGGGTTCTAAATCAGGGTTTACGATAAGTGTGCAGGTTAAGGGCATGCAAAACGGAAACACGTTAACTAGTGTCATGGGTTCTAAATCAGGGTTTACAGTAAGTGTGCAGTTTAAGGGCATGCAAACGGAATCACGTTAACTAGTGTCATGGGTTCTAAATCAGGGTTTACGATAAGTGTGCAGTTTAAGGGCATGCAAACGGAATCACGTTAACTAGTGTCACAGGTTCTAAATCAGGGTTTACGATAAGTGTGCAGGTTAAGGGCATGCAAGCAGAAACATGTTAACTAGTGTCACAGGTTCTAAATCAGGGTTTACGATACGTGTGCAGGTTAAGGGTATGCAAGCGGAAACACGTTAACTAGTGTCACATGTTCTAAATCAGGGTTTACAGTAAGTGTGCAGGTTAAGGGCATGCAAAGGGAAACACGTTAACTAGTGTCACGGGTTCTAAATCAGGGTTTACGATAAGTGTGCAGGTTAAGGGCATGCAAACGGAAACACGTTAACTGGTGTCATGGGTTCTAAATCAGGGTTTACAGTAAGTGTGCAGGTTAAGGGCATGCAAACGGAAACATGTTAACTAGTGTCACAGGTTCTAAATCAGGGTTTACAGTAAGTGTGCAGTTTAAGGGCATGCAAACGGAAACACGTTAACTAGTGTCAAGGGTTCTAAATCAGGGTTTACGATAAATGTGCAGGTTAAGGGCATGCAAACGGAAACACGTTGACTAGTGTCACGGGTTCTAAATCAGGGTTTACAGTAAGTGTGCGGGTTAAGGGCATGCAAACGGAAACACATTAACTCATGTCACGGGTTCTAAATCAGGGTTTACAGTAAGTGTGCAGGTTAAGGGCATGCAAATGGAAACACGTTAACTAGTGTCACGGGTTCTAAATCAGGGTTTACAGTAAGTGTGCGGGTTAAGGGCATGCAAACGGAAACACATTAACTCATGTCACGGGTTCTAAATCAGGGTTTACAGTAAGTGTGCAGGTTAAGGGCATGCAAGCGGAAACATGTTAACTAGTGTCACAGGTTCTAAATCAGGGTTTACGATAAGTGTGCAGGTTAAGGGTATGCAAGCGGAACCACGTTAACTAGTGTCACGGGTTCGAAATCAGGGTTTACGATAAGTGTGCAGGTTAAGGGCATGCAAACGGAAACATGTTAACTAGTGTCACATGTTCTTAATCAATGTTTACAGTAAGTGTGCAGGTTAAGGGCATGCAAACGGAAACATGTTAACTAGTGTCACATGTTCTTAATCAATGTTTACAGTAAGTGTGCAGGTTAAGGGCATGCAAGCTGAAACATGTTAACTAGTGTCACAGGTTCTAAATCAGGGTTTACGATAAGTGTGCAGGTTAAGGGCATGCAAACGGAATCACGTTAACTAGTGTCACAGGTTCTAAATCAGGGTTTACGATAAGTGTGCAGGTTAAGGGTATGCAAGCGGAACCACGTTAACTAGTGTCACGGGTTCGAAATCAGGGTTTACGATAAGTGTGCAGGTTAAGGGCATGCAAACGGAAACATGTTAACTAGTGTCACATGTTCTTAATCAATGTTTACAGTAAGTGTGCAGGTTAAGGGCATGCAAACGGAAACATGTTAACTAGTGTCACATGTTCTTAATCAATGTTTACAGTAAGTGTGCAGGTTAAGGGCATGCAAACGGAAATATGTTAACTAGTGTCACAGGTTCTAAATCAGGGTTTACGATACGTGTGCAGGTTAAGGGCATGCAAACGGAAACATGTTAACTAGTGTCACAGGTTCTAAATCAGGGTTTACGATAAGTGTGCAGGTTAAGGGCATGCAAGCGGAAACATGTTAACTAGTGTCACAGGTTCTAAATCAGGGTTTACGATACGTGTGCAGTTTAAGGGCATGCAAACGGAATCACGTTAACTAGTGTCACGGGTTCTAAATCAGGGTTTACAGTAAGTGTGCGGGTTAAGGGCATGCAAACGGAAACACATTAACTCGTGTCACGGGTTCTAAATCAGGGTTTACAGTAAGTGTGCAGGTTAAGGGCATGCAAGCTGAAACATGTTAACTAGTGTCACAGGTTCTAAATCAGGGTTTACGATAAGTGTGCAGGTTAAGGGTATGCAAGCGGAAACACGTTAACTAGTGTCAAGTTCTAAATCAGGGTTTACGATAAGTGTGCAGGTTAAGGGCATGCAAGCGGAATCACGTTAACTAGTGTCACAGGTTCTAAATCAGCGTTTACAGTGAATGTGCAATTTAAGGACATACACGCGAGAACAAGTTATTAGTATTACGGGTTTTAAACCAGGGTTTACGGTAAGTGTGCAGGTTAAGGACATCAAGCGGTAACAAGTTACTAGTGTCACAGGTTCTAAATCACACGGATATGAATCTGCGGACATGAATAAATTGTCAGTGCATACTCTGTTTTTCTTGATTGGTAGCTCGATTTGTTAACAAGGTTATAAAAATGTAAGTATTAAGTAGGCAACAATGTTTTAATATAGGTTATTAGATTTGTATTGGGATATATGCATGAGTTCTTTCGCGTATTAATATTGCGCGACTTTAAGAGAACCGCTGAATATTTATGCGCTAAAGAACAAGTGCATATATCCCAATATAAATCTTATAACCTTTTCCTTGTACACGCATTTTTGAATTAGAATAGAATTGAATGTTGTTTAACGGCTCATCAACACAGTATAGGTTATTTAGAGCCGCCTCAGAGAGAGGGGAATGATACATAGGAATCCGGAAACCGTGCCCTGCTCTTATTATCGAATAGATTCCTATTGTTATTTAACATGCTCGGAGGATAGACCAATACACGGGACCATCCAGTTTATGTCCTGATCCGACGGACAAGGCTAAGAGAAAGTGTCTTGCCCAAGAACACACCAATTAAACTCAGTGGCACCATGGAGGATTGAACACGGGGCCTCCGGTTTAAATTAGAACAATGAAATAGGTTGTAACATTTAATTTTCACCAAAAACCTTTATTTGAAACAAAACTATTGTCGTTACATCGTGGGAATTTTCGCAATGAAATCCACATTGTTTACATCACGTCACGTGACATACTTTCTTTGACATGAACAGAAAATTTCACCAATCGCGAACGAGTACACACACAATATGACTTTACTACACGTAAATATGAGCGAATATTGACGTTTTCTGTTACATTGAAAGTAAATGGAGCTTTTAAATGTTCATTTATTTCAAGATAAACACAATATTAGAACATACACAAAAATGAAAAAGTTGGGAAGAATTACGACAGTGTGTCAAAATCGGTCAATATTAACATCTTTACCACCCAGTTAAAGACCTTTCAAAACGATAATTTTATAGATTTTTTTTTCTCATTTAGGATCACGCGTGCCTGATGGGGAAACTTCATCCTTCATCTCCTTCTGAGGTTGCTGTCCCAATATAACCTAATAGGATGTGTTAACGGGATCTAACCCCACCCCCACCCACGCACCCCACTTTCATTCATTCATTTAGCTTTAACATCTCAAAACAAGTGGTGCCTATATTACAGAAATAACTTAAACAGCAAAATAAATGACTAAAATAGCCTGCTAATGTATAGCTATGAAAACCATAGCTCTTATTGTTTTATATTCTATACCTACAATAGAGCTATGACGCGACCTAAAGGGAATATTGGTAGAGTATGCGGCCTGACTTCCTCCACACATTCCGGCGAGGTTTCTAAAGACCTCACGCAATGCCTGCATAAACAACTGCCATATTTCAATTGACTAAACTTTAAATACCACACCTCCAAGCATTAAACCAAGTTTCCTAATACAGAACAAGATTTCAGACGGGAGCGAAATATTTGAGGGTAAAACATTGATCCAAGAAAATCGTGTCTGAAACTACAGAATCGTTACAAAAAAAAAAATGACTAGATCAAGGGATATCTTAATTCCCTTTAGTGTGAGAAAATGTGTAATGTTGTGTGAGACAGAAAATGTGTAATGTTGTTTGAGATGGAAAATGTGTGATGTTGTGTGAGACAGAAAATGTGTAATGTTGTTTGAGATGGAAAATGTGTAATGTTGTATGAGACGGAAAATGTGTAATGTTGTTTGAGATGGAAAATGTGTAATGTTGTTTGAGATGGAAAATGTGTAATGTTGTTTGAGATGGAAAATGTGTAATGTTGTTTGAGATGGAAAATGTGTAATGTTGTTTGAGATGTAAATGTGTAATGTTGTTTGAGATGGAAAATGTGTAATGTTGTGTGAGACAGAAAATGTATAATGTTGTGCGAGACAGAAAATGTGTAATGTTGTGTGAGACAGAAAATGTGTAATGTTGTTTGAGACAGAATCTCCCGCGGAGGATATTCAAGGCAAGAATTCAACATTAGATGGCTACATGTCCGAGCAGTCCCGAGTATGTCGTTGCAGTTTAGAGGGCGGGGTTGTCGTTCTTGGATTCAAGCTTGAACATAATCTCCGTATTTCATATTTACAGTATGGCTTAATTTATCCCAAGTTTATCCCAAGTTTATCCCAAGTTAAGCAAGTCTGTCATTATGAATTATGAATTAAATTATATCCTACGAATATTATAAACTCTTAATTTAATGGATCCAAGCAATCTGTTAGATTTCTACGGCGTTCGATAGTGTAAGGGGAATGTGATCCCGTCATCGTAATGTGCCCAATATAGGTTTGTGCGTTAGTAGCAGTAACTCCAGGGATTTAATATTCATGAAAAAGAAACGCAACTCGGGAATTTTCTCTATATATTGTATGTACAATATGCTGCTGCTAATCCAATGGTACATGGCTACATCGGAAAAAGGACTAAAACAACACGTAACACAGCAAACAATATTCCTGCAAAGTTTCATTATTGACAGAGTATGTGTTTGGCTCAAGCATGTGAGCAAACTTAGGATGCAAAAGTTTGCAAACTCTATGTTAAATACAATACTGGAAATTTTTCACAAAGGAACTTCAACATTTATTAATTTCTTGTTGCAAAGTGTACTGTGACACAAGATCACAGTTGTGTCCTTTCTCTAACTGCAACTCTTTTTTTTTGTAAAACATCTTGGGATTTCTTTGGAATATTATGTGGAATTAAGTGGACAGTATATACAATATATAGCGGAAATTCCTGAGTTTTATGCAATATATAGTGGAAATTCCCGAGTTTTGTTTCTTTTTCACGGCAAGTTATGCTTTATAAAAGCTTTAAAATAGTTTTATTTAAGAACAATTTGCATTGTTTGTATGCACACTTAATTGAAAACAAAATAGTCCTAAACAGTTTCATTATATCAAAACTTCAAAGTGAAGTAACTTAATAAGTTTAGGTAATCAAAAGCTGTGCCTACAGACAGTATTTTCTCAGACACATTTCGAGAGATGTCAGGACATATTTATGAAGTAAAATGGGGGATATCTTTCTTGTTACTGAGCTTTTCTACTTACTGTTTGTTTGGACTATTGGTGACTATCTAATTATTCATTCTATGGATATGATTAATTATTCCATTTTGTTGTCCAGAAAAAGGGAAAGAAAAGTGGGTACTTTTTTGCCCAGTATATAATTCACTTGAATGCTTTGATTATACCCACGTTTTTGAAAAAAAACAAGGTATATTAAAATCGCCTCCGTTTGTCCATCCGTCCGTCCGTTACCGCATCTCCTCCTAAACCGCTAAATGGAATTCAACCAAACTTAGGGTATGATTTCAACATATGATGACGGCATGCAAGAGCAACATTATTGTTGGCTCCGAGCCCAGGTGCCCTTAGTGGGGGGTCAGAAGGTCAAATACACTAAAAATTCAATTACACTGTCATTTTTCCATATTTTTGCACATAACTTGATATTGGTAATCGTATATGAAAGATAAACAACATACCAAACGATTTTATTATTTCGCAAACTCGGAGGTCTGCCTGGGGGCCCAGGGTGTGTGGGTGGTGATTTGGGGTTATTTATTTTAAAAAAATTGTAATTATGTCTCAAATGAAACATAACGATGATGGCTCCGCACCCAGGGTCCCTCAGTGGGGTCAAATGCACTAACAATTCAATTACACTGTCATTTTTCTATATTCTTGCACAGAACTTGGTGTATGTAATCGTATATGAAAGGTAAACAACATATTAAACGATTTTATTATTTCAAACTCGGAAGTCTGACCAGGGTGGGAGTTGTATGTCTCTGTGTGTTGGTGTGAGTGGGGGAAGGGATTTGGGGTATTGTTGTGGGTTTTTTGTTGATAATTATGTCTCAAATCAAACATTATGATGATGGGATTACACTGTGTACAAATGTTTCCTCCTACGTCATCAATTGGGCTTGGAGGAAGGGGCATCAAATACACTAATAATTCAATTATGGTGTCATTTTTTTCATACATTTGCACATTAATTGGTACAATAGTTGTCTATGAAAGAGATACACAGCATTTATTTTCTTGTGGGTTACGGGTTCAAACTCACAAAGCGGTACTTCTTTTTTTTGTAGCGCTATTGAATTCCGTCAAACAATCCTGGTTTTATTTAGTAAATATTCAATAATGGATGGTGTGTTATGTTTGTCAACATAATTAGTTTGTGTTTTATATGCTAAAAGTAACGGATATTGTCCCTTTAAAGGGAATGTACCTGTGTGAAGAAAACGTGGGTATTTTGCGATGGCGCGCCTTCAAATTCGTTCTAGTTTAATTTGCTTTTAAGATAATTGTCATGTACTGCATTGATATAACAGTAACCATGCAGGTCATATTATCAAGTTCATTAATTATAAATGAATACATATATATAATAACATGAACCTTTCCTATCCCGAGATGTATTTGTTAAATACCACTGGTATCAACGCAAATGGATTCTCGATAGCAACGATAGTGGTATCGGTTTTGCCACGAATAGTCAATGATTCTCAACGATTTCTTTTTACTAACGTAGATTTTAAATGAAAATGGTAACAATTTTGTATTTTAGCTTGTTTTCATTCCGAAATATATCATTAAACGCTACTATAGAAGTTAAATAATTACGTTTTAAAGAAGGGTTTTGCATAGTTTCATTTTTACATCGATTTGTAAAATGAAAGAATTCTTTAAAAAGTTCAAAATGTATAGAACTTTAATACATTATGCTTTATCAAAATATGTATACAAACAATTAGAAAGAAATATGTAGTACATATTACTTGTCATAGGGTAAAAAAGTGTCATGGTTTCTCCCTGAAAGTGTCACGGCGTCTCGACGACAACATTTTTAATGTACCCGTTACTCCACGATGGTTTTTCTCTTTTCCGAGTCTTAACTAGCAGATGTAAACATTATTCTCTGTGGTTTTCATCATGTACAGAAGCGGTTAGACATTGTATTGAAAGTCACAGGGACAGGAAAAAAGCAATAATATAGACAGTTGAATCAAATTACGGGATTCATCATAAAACTATTCCATTTAACATACACGGAAACGATACATAGTGTGATTCTTACCAACTTTATAAGTCTACTTGTGTACATTTACCTGCCTACTGTTCAGTAGAAGAACAATTTAAACCTTAATCAGTATGGGGTGTCGTATTGCCTTTGTAAACACCATTTGTTAATATCGCCTATTCGAATAGGTGATATCACCAAATGATGTTATTAATAAAATCCAATACGGCTTTCCATACATCAATTCAAGCGGCTTGGGTAGGCTGGTTTAAGTACACACTAGTGTCAAAGACTATTGTGACGCTACGAAATCTTCATATATCCGTCATACCCATCATATTAGTTTATTTTTTGTTTTTTTAGTATTCCGTATATCTGCTATTGTCGTGTAAATACCAAATGCTACAAGTTTGTAATCACTGGTGTACTCATTAAGCGGACAAAAAAGCATGAAATGAGAATTTGGAAATCGCCGAACACGATAAATATAAAATATATTGCAGTCTCGGCTTCACTGAGACTGTTCATGAACGGTAGTGAAAAATGCTTGCTACCGTTGTGCCCTCTTGCCCCGTGTTGGGCATTAAAGTAAGCCTTTCGATTTATTAATCCAGTATCATTTTGACTTTAAAAACTTGTATATTTAAATACTTCTTCGTTATTCTACAAAAGGTTTGCATATATTACTGTTGATATATAATCAACAGTTAGTAATATGCGAAAAACAAATTCTTATAATTAATATTAATGATTACACAAATGAAAATTTTTATGTAGAAAATGTAAAGGGACGCCGTGAGTTTGACTAGACGTGATTGCAGCGTGTCCCTTTAAGGTGGACTCGTCACTTTCTTCCAGCGATGTACTAACATTGACTTCCTTTATGCATATGAAAGATCATTCCTCAAAAGAAACCTCTATCAGACTCGATCAGACTTGATCAGACCCGATCAGACTCTCAAACCAACTAGTAGCTACGATTCCTTACGTGACGCTGTAGGGGAGAAACCATGACATTAAAATTACAGTCCTCAGGAAACCGTGACAATTTTATACAATGGCATTGTTATGTCGAATAACTACATAATCCAGACAGTATTTACTTTTCGTGGCGCAACCGATACCACTATCGTTGCGCAACCACGACTGGTTTTCGTCGAGAATCCATTTGCGCTGATACCAGGTTTACCCCCAGTGAATACTGCTTTATGTATTTATTGCGTATTTAGATGATGACTAATGAGTGAAGTTTGGCTGAGTGCATGCCGGTTTGTTTCGTTTTCTGTAATATTATGTAAAATATATATTTGTCACTGAAATATCTAAATATAAATACATCATAATCAAATAGGTAAGTTGATTCCGTCCCTCACAGTTTGATATACACGTCTGTCCTTTACGCTAGTAACGATAGCCTATCAGTTATTGGTGTTCCACAGTGCATGCTAGTGATGATAGCCATATCGGTTATTGGTGTTACATATACGCTAGTGATGATAGCTGTATCGGTTAATGGTGTTACCTATACTCTAGTAATAATATCCGTATCGGTTAATGTTGTTACATATATGCTAGTAATGATAGCCATATCGGTTAATGGCGTTACATATGTTAGTAATGATAACCATATCAGTTAATGGTATTACCTATACTCTAGTAATGATAGCCGTATTGGTTATTGGTGTTGCATATATGCTAGTAATGATAGCTGTATCGGTTAATGGTGTTACATATACGCTAGTGATGATAGCCGTATCAGTTAATGGTGTTACCTAATGATGACCGTATCGGTTAATGGTGTTACATATGCGCTAGTAATGATAGTCGTAATGATAACCGTATCGGTTAATGGTGTTACATATACGCTAGTAATGATAACCATATCGGTTAATGGTGTTACATATACGCTAGTAATTATAGCCGTATCGGTTTATGGTGTTACATATACGCTAGTAATGATAGCCATATCGGTTAATGGTGTTACCTATACTCTAGTAATAATATCCGCATCAGTAAATGGTGTTACATATACTCTAGTAATAATATCCGTATCAGTTAATGGTGTTACATAATTATATGCTAGTAGTGATAACCGTATTGGTTAATGGTCTTACATACAAGCTAGTAATGATAACCGTATCGTTTAATGGTGTTACATATATGCTAGTAGTGATAACCGTATTTTAATGGTCTTACATACACTCTAGTAATGATAACCGTATCGTTTAATGGTGTTACATATATGCTAGTAATGATAGCCGTATCGGTTAATGGTGTAGCCGTATTGGGTAATGGTGTTACATATACGCTAGTAATGATATCTGTATTGATTAATGGTGTTACATATACTTTAGTAATGATAACCGTATCGGTTAATGGTGTTAGACACGCTAGTAATGATATCCGTATTGGTTAATGGTGTTACATATACTTTAGTAATGATAGCCGTATCGGTTAATGGTGTTACATACACGCTAGTAATGATAGCCGTATCGGTTAATGGTGTAACATATATGCTAGTAATGCTAGATGCATCGGTTAATGGTGTTCCATATTACACGCTAATAATGATATACGTTTTGCTTATTGGTGTGACATATACGCTAGTAATATCCGTATCAGTTAATGGTGTTCCATATTGCACGCTAATAATGATATACGTTTTGCTTATTGGTGTGACATATACGCTAGTAATGATAGCCGTATCGGTTAATGGTGTTACATATACTCTTGTAATAATATCCACATCGGTAAATGGTGTTACATATACTCTAGTAATAATATCCGTATCGGTTAATGGTGTTACATATATGCTAGTAGTGATAACCTTATTGGTTAATGGTCTTACATATACTCTATTAATGATAACCATATCGTTTAATGGTGTTACATATATGCTAGTAATGATAGCCGTATCGGTTAATGGTGTTACGTATACGCTAGTAATGAGATGCATCGGTTAATGGTGTTACGTATACGCTAGTAATGAGATGCATCGGTTAATGGTGTTACGTATACGCTAGTAATGAGATGCATCGGTTTATGGTGTTCCATATTAGACGCTAGTAATGATATACGTTTTGGTTATTGGTGTTACATATACTCTAGTAATAATATCCGTATCGGTTAATGGTGTTACATATACTCTAGTAATAATATCCGTATCGGTTAATGGTGTTACATATACGCTGGTTATGATAGCCATATCGGTTAAAAGTGTTACCACTGCTTACATATATGGTGTTACATATACGCTAGTAATGATAGATGCATCGGTTTATGGTGTTCCATATTACACGCTAATAATGATATACGTTTTGCTTATTGGTGTGACATATACGCTAGTAATGATAGCCGTATCGGTTAATGGTGTTACATATACTCTAGTAATAATATCCGCATCGGTAAATGGTGTTACATATACTCTAGTAATAATATCCGTATCGGTTAATGGTGTTACATATACGCTGGTTATGATAGCCATATCGGTTAAAAGTGTTACCACTGCTTACATATATGGTGTTACATATACGCTAGTAATGATAGATGCATCGGCTAATGGTGTTCCATATTACACGCTAATAATGATATACGTTTTGGTTATTGGTGTTACATATACGCTAGTAATGATATCCGTATCGGTTAATGGTGTTACATATTACACGCTGTAATGATATCCGTATTGGTTAATGGTGTTACATATACTTTATTAATGATAGCCGTATCGGTTAATGGTGTTACATATTACACGCTAGTATTGATATCCATATCGGTTACTGGTGTTACATATACTCTAGTAATGATAGCCATATCGGTTAAAAGTGTTACCACTGGTTACGTATATTCCGTATCAGTTAATGGTATTACATATACGCTAGTGATGATAGCCGTATCGGTTAATGGTGTTACATATACGCTAGTGATGATAGCCGTATCGGTTAATGGTGTTACATATGCGCTAGTGATGATAGTCGTATCTGCAAATGGTGTTACATATATATAGTAATGATAGTCATATCGGTTAATGGTGTTACATATACGCTAGTGATGATAGCCATATCGGTTAATGGTGTTACATATATGCTAGTGATGATAGCCATATCGGTTACTGGTGAAGCCGTATCGGTTAATGGTGTTACGCTAGTGATGATAGCCGTATCGGTTAATGGTGTTAACTATACTCTAGAAATGATAGCCATATCGGTTAATGGTGTTACCTATACTCTAGTAATGATAGCCATATCGGTTAATGGTGTTCCATATTACACGCTAGTAATGATATCCGTATCGATTAATGGTGTTACATATACGCTAGTAATGATAGCCCTATCGTTTTATGGTGTTAAATGATGACGTAGAGAACATCGATTGCTCAAAAAGAATTACAAGAGTCATGTTATACAGGAAATTATGTAATATTCAAATTATAGAGAAAAAAAAACTATCGTAGCAAAATTAGTCAACCCGAAACCGCCACCTGATATTTTTTAGGCTTTAACAGAGCGCTCAGTCTTTATGAAAAATACGTTTTATTGCCGCTTGCATATTTTTTACCAAATAGCCCCAGTCGTGCATCGTATAAGTTATTTATTATTTGTAGGTGCCGATCGGTTCAGTGACGACATGAGACTGATGCTGGGCTACCCGGCTCCTGTTCTGCTCCGGATCTGCTGGTGTATCGTGTCACCGATCTGCTTCCTCATAATCCTGATAATGCTGATGTTGCACTACCAGCCCGCTACCTACCAAGGTTACGCATTCCCAGCATACACCATCACGATCGGTCATCTGATAGCTCTTGTACCAGTGCTCCCATTACCCATCGGTATAATCGTCGGTTTTCTTAAAACAAAGGGAACCCTTAAACAGGTAAGCATGCTTAGTGTTGGCATGTATCAATTACTTAGATTTATTAAAGGATATGCAATGCTTGTTTGAATATAATTGCTTCGATATATAAAAGCTTCACAAGAAAGAGTGTTGTTTAGAGATTGCTTTAAAACAATATTGTATTTTATGTCGCACACCCTACAGAAGAACAAAAAAGATAAGATATGCCTAAAATAGCACAACATTCAAACGACCGCTGTACAGGCATGATAAATGGCAAATGAAGTGCAACATGTTTCAAAACAAAACCAAAGTACTGAAAGTGCTGAGCTGCGTAGGTTGGTCTTAGAGGATTTACTGTCTAGATCCTTTGTCATGTTGAAGGGACGTGAAAAAAGCAGAATGCGTTGCATTTGTTTTGTTATATTTTTATTGAAACAAAGTTATGCCATTTATGTGAAGAAGCCTGCCAACAGTTTTTTAATGACAATATTATCAAATGTGGAATGTATTGTATCAATGCTTCATTGATGTTATAAGAGCCATGTTAGCCAGTAGAGCGTCCACAGGCCCTCTTGGACCTCTTGTTTGGTTTTTGTCATCTTCAACAATATCTGTAAAGATATTATTGGTGCAATGTAATCAACAGTTAATATTATACACAAAGAAGTTGCTTTATATTATTCCTATATCTTGTAATTAGATGTATCACTGAATGTGATAAATCCACATTATGTTGCAAGTTTTCCAACCTCGATCGTTAATTTTTGTTCATCTGCCTCATTCCGAAATGTGGAATACATTAACAGTATATTTTTTATTGTTTGGTACTCGGCTTTACTTTAGTACAATTCAGTACAAGAAATATTGATGCACAGCATCAAGTTGCCGTAGAAAATTTTGCATTTAAAAGAATTAACCAAACAGTACAGAGAAAAATCAGAATGCAGCAAATAATTATGATAGTTCACATTATGATACACTTGTTCGGTCTTACTGAAATAGAAAGTCCAGATTGTATTGTGCCTATACCATTAGGGTATCCTTTTGGTTTTATTGATGGAGGGACTATAAACCTTAAAGGGAATGTAGCAACACAGTCAAACAAGCTCTGTTATTGAGAGTTCTGAAAAACTTGCAAAAAGGTGGAAGAATTATCAATATTGGATGATAAACAAAAAAGATATGACCATTTGAAGTTTGTACTAAAATGGATATGTGAGCTGCCATTTTGAAAACTATGATGTCACAGTTCCATATGACCATATATGGAATATTGATAAATATCATTTAAAGCAAAGCAAATCACTGCAAATGAATGCAAACTCCTTAACTGGGCATGAAAAGCACATTGCCATTAGTTATACATATTCTTCATACAGTTACTTTAATTTTTTCCCCTATAAATGAGTAAATGTTCATATTTTCAATATTCCATATATGGTCATTTAGAACTGTGATGTCATAGTTTTAAAAATGGCGGCTTCCATATCCGTTTCAACAGAAACTTCAAACGATCATATCTTCTTTGTTTATCTTCCGATTTTGATAATTCCTTCACCCCTTTCCAAGTTTTTCAGAACTCTCAATAATAAAGATTGCTTGGCTGTGTCGCTGTATTCCCTTTAATTTGAAGGAAGTTATTTAATGGGGAAAAAAACACGTGAAATGATGCTTAACAAACAACCAAGCACATGTGCTGTGCAGTATTTTTGTAATTATATCGTACATGTCTATTAAAGTTACAAGTCCAAAGCGCTATTCTCTGTGCCACGTCAGCCCTCGTAAAGAGAAAAGTTAATCTTAATAATCTGAGAAACGTGGAAACGTATACAAGATTAATGTTCAAAATTGTGAGCTCCACACACACACACACAGGTAACCGGGTACAGGTAAATGGTGAATAATCGATTCCTAACAGTATGTCCTCGATAGCTCAGTGGTTAGACCGCTGACACGGTAAACAAGAGACCCTGGGTTTGAGTTGCGGTTGAGGAACGATTTTTACACTGCCCATTATAATTGGGGGTTCGTCCGGGAAGGCCTCTAACATGTGTTTATCTTCCACATAAGCGCTCTACCAACTGAGCTATCGAGGACATATGGCTAGAAATCGATCACTCACCATTTACCTGTAACCGGTTCATACACCCCAACCAGATAGAAATTCGTCTCTGAATTTCTAGTGGAGTTAACTACTGTTTCATGCTAACAGACACTGTCCTGGCTCCCGGTTACACATTTCACTTATATGGAAGTTCATTGAATACGAACAAAACCACTAAAGAACAATTTTCGTAGTATTGAAAATAACTGATTTAAAACAAATTCCTACCGATCTACTTCAATTTTATTGATTTATTAATTTATTAAATAAAAAAAAAGGGAAGTAATATTTTTCCGCTTGTACCGGGAATCAAACCCTTGATATCGTGCATTGAAATCAAAACGTGCACTTCGGGCAACTCTACTAACCACTAGACCACGACGAAATATATCGGAATACATGTATCACATTTATGTGATTATATCATATTCAGTCAGTGAGTCAGTGCCAGCAGTTGATTGGTTGTCTTGTACAATATGCTGCTTTATGCCAAGTATGTATTGCAGGAAACCAGCATAGAAATTATCGCGACATGTACTGCACTAGTCTTCATCATCTTCGACGCTTGATTGTAAATACAAACATTTGTCTTGAAAACAAGCAAGCGTCACAGATGATCTAGACTAGTACTGTACAACGCTATCTCAAACTTGTCGCTAGCTGGGGCTCAACTATAATGGGGTGTCGCTATTTTAAAAATGAGGATGATAGCAATAGGCCTAGGTAAAACCTACGCCTAAAAAGCAGACAGGGTGTGAACAACGTAAACATCGATATTTAGGAAAATGCTAAAAATGCATCTGTTAACTTACTTAATTTATAAAAGGTCTGTAGTGCCAATGAATTTGACCTTTGCTATGCAATTTACTTTTTAAACTCTACCAACAGAAAATGGGAATTTTACTCGAACCAGAAAGTTGGAGGCCCAATGAGAGGAAGTTATGGGACTTGTATGAGGACAAGGAAAGACCACATGCTAACAACGCCGTAGATTATGTCAGTCAGACGCTCTTGGGACGACGTACTAGCACACGTGCGGTGAATGGAGCCGTATAACAGTTGGGCCAATCAATCGGCGTATTGTGCTTTGTAAAACATCAGTTGTTTCGATAAACAATAACATCATGTATAATGTAATATACCATCTGTAATATAAGAGAAAGCAAGTTATCGTAGGTTGTAAAGTTCTGTCTGTGTTTTTTCTGTATAATTGTTGGGTGTTTTTTTTAAATGTTTCAAGCATTATTTCTTTTTTGTAGCTACTACACATTAGATGTGATACTTTGTTGTTTATTAGCATTTTATGACGCTTTAATTATGAACATGTAGCATTTTATTGAAGATGTCTATTGTCAAACTGTCTCCCGGTGTATTGTAGTATTAGTCCATTCGCAACATCTCGTACACTGCTTCACAGCATTACTGGAATGTAATACGCAGGTTTCCGTATTGGTTACGTCATCGCGCCTTAGATTCCCTCCAAAACCGCCAAAACAAATTTCCATTCAAAATCAAAGTTATTATCCAAATGTTGCAATGTTATTCAGCCGATTGCTCCATCAATAGTTTATTTACATGAAAGCATTGATAAAACCTTCATCTGCATTGTAAAAAACAAACACTCAATGCAAATTATACATCAACACGTGTGGATAGCGGCCATATTGTTTACTTAGCAACAGTGCACTATTTTCTGTGCCGTTGCCTTTTGGCTAACAGAATGTCAAGATTTTGAACATACCGAAGCGCCGTGATACACACGAGGCGGGATCCCAAAGAATGACGGGATTGCCCGAGCGTTCACATTTGTATTACAGTCATGCCAAAGATAGTGTCAGACAAAGATAGTGTCAGACACTCATTTTAAAGAAACTAACCCTCCAAATAATGGCAAAATCACAACTCTAGCCAAGGTGTTCAGGTCAGACAATAATGTTTATGTGTCGATTAAAAGTAAAGGTTTATTCAACGGTTGATTGAATTACGCAAAATGAATTATGAGTTGGTAACTCTTAATTCGACACTCCCATTTTGGGGTTTGGCCTGGTTGGTTAAAGCGGTTTATATTGTGTCTATAGAGTTTGGATTCTTAAAATAAGTAAATTATGTGTATACATTGTTGTCAGTATCTAAAGAAGTGGTGTACATATGTTGTACAATTTTGCAGTTGTTGGTGGGATAGCTGCTTTAAACATTTGTAGTTCCCAAAGAAAGAACTGTATGTATTGTTATAGAACAAAACAGTTAACGTACATTTATGTTTGCTTTTGATGATTACAAACTGGCTAACATTAAGAACTTTTTCCTTAGTATTACACTATTACATTGTTACATAACAGGTATACATTGTTTTTAACATTTGCTCAGCCAGATAAGTCATTCATCCATAGGAAAAAGTCATTGATAAATAGAATTATAAGAAACTACCATTACAATATCCATAAATATTCGGACATTAATCAGAATTATCTAAATGATTCTTTTTTTAGGAGCATTTGTGTGTCAGAATGTTTTTCAGATTGCTGCATACCATCAATCTATTCCATAGGCCATTACATTAACCTCTGTCAACGTTTTAAGTAAGTAGCCCGATCACTTGATAATTTGTCACATGACCATACCTAAAATATCAAAATGGCGAACAGAACTTCAACACTGTGACACCACCAACTATCGGCTGCTGATTGACACGTAAACAGTCGAAAGAAACACAACTTATTTTCTACATTTTGATACATATTTTAAGTCAGTAATTTAATTTAAGGTAGGTTGTTAAGAGCTATGTGATACTGGAAAGTGTTGGTAAGCAGAATGATGTACTGTAACCCTATGGAATGAATGCCAAAGTACAAACTTTATTCTACCGCAATATAATTCTGAGCATAATTTACTGTATATTTAAAACATTCAAGCCGAAAAATCATTTTCTTTTGTACTTTAAAAATTTCATATAAAGTTAATTCAGAAAAATATTAGTGCCGTCAAGAAATTTTGCATTTCCACCGTTTTTCATCATTTGCCAAGATTCTTGGTATTTGATGAGACGTTGACGGAGGTGTATGTGTATGCAAGGAACGACAACTCTGGGTAGAGATTGGCGTACCATGTGTGTGACTATAGTGGTTGAAATGTAGTTTTAAAACAATTAAGTTGCATAGATCGCTAAGTTAAGATTTAGAGTAGTGTATGTGAGAATTGGTGTCTGTTTTATGAAATATATGATATGTTATTAATACAAAAGGTATTCGGCATATTGGTATGGTATATATAGCTATAGAAGAGCATATAAAAACAGTACAATGGCGATTTCACTAAAGAAAATTTAACACATAAATTTAAATTTATTTACAAATATTTCATAAAATATAAAGTTTATTGTAGTTGAAGACGCATGTACTGATTTCATTTAAATATACAGTCAAACTTCGATAGTTCGAACACCGCCATCGGTAACTCGAGCACATTTTCTGGTCCTGACACAATTCCTATTTAATTCAATGTAATTTAACCTCGATTATTTGAATATTATATCTCGAATACCCCGGCTCGCTCGAGTACTTTTTACGGTCGGAAGATCCATTTTTGTGTGAATTTAAACCTCGCTAAATCGAAGGGGACGATCCATTGCCATGCGACGTCGGCCATATTAATTTTAATCGGCGCAGTTGTATTTGTTTGTAGCAAGTTCGATCATAGACGGATACAATTTATGTTTAGTGAACTTCGTTTACTGTTAATTACGATAAATTAAACACGGTTGATTTTCTAATTAAATAACGTTTGTTGATTGGTTTTAATAAAAATAAAACAATAATTAAAATAAAGTGTGTTCACTTTTTAATTAGATAAGAGCATTTCCCGAGTATGTTTAGTGAACTTCGTTTACTGATTAAACACGGTTGATTTTCTAATTAAATAACGTATGTTGATTGGTTTTAATAAAAATTATGTGCTACGCTATTGTCTATTCTATTCAATTCTATGTACTGAAACCAGTCTTACCTTGTTCTCATTATTCAGACTTCCTGCTTGTATGTTAAGATCTATTATTGTGATATTTCTTTAAATAAATGATAAAACAAACACATTATTGCAGTTTTTCTTGTATTTTCAGTGTAACAATTACATGTTATATATCCGTTATGAGGTTTAAACAAACATGCATGAACATAAAAACATACCGAGAACGATACATTACGTACACAAGTAACACTATTTCGGGCGGTACACAAATTTGGATAGATATTTTGGTTTTTATCGTTCCCTCTATGTCTCGAAGCCAACGATAGCTCGAACATATCCCTATGGTCCCGCTGACTTCGAGCTATCGAGGTTCGACTGTATATTTACTGTTTGGGAACGGTTGGATGTAAAATTCTATTTCAGATCTTAGAGATAATAACAAAAATATGTACTTATATATTGATCCCATTACCTTCAGCAGTGTATATAGAATACTCGAGAATACAATGAGGTTAAATATTAGGTTACAATCCTTGTCAATTTTACACCCTAATATACAATTTGTTTTTATATGTGCCGATCAGTATATATTTTGAGATAGTGGTCCCCGTGTGGTTGCCGGGGTAAAATACAACCACTGTAAACACACCGTCACATGCAGAGGGGTAGGACCCCCCCCATTCATATTCATTTTGTCATTTTTTGTTCATGCTCATTAAAGGTGGCTCCAGCGTAAATGGAGTTTCTACGATAGAATTTGCAGCAACTCTGCAGTTCAGGGTGAGAAGGTTCTAGGCCCATTTTCCATATTTTATCTCGATGTACATGGAAGATGAGCCTGGCATGTTCATGCCTTTTAGGTGCCATATTACCTTTTCATGTGTTGGTGCGCCTTAAAACCCCAATTCAATTCAATTCAGTTGAGATAGTGGCGTGTTTTATTCAATCAATCACAATCTCCATTTATACTTTTTTCTCCAAAAATAATGTATGCTACATAGTAATGTCCATAACAGTCTATATATATTGATTATATCAGACACGGTTATTTTTTTTATTGATATCGGTATTACGTTTTTTGTAAAGCTATTTTTGTCCACGTTGACCAATACATTTGCATATCAATACATTTTCTTGTATAAAAGCCATATTAAACGTCAGCTTCCGGATGCATATGATGCTTGTTGTAAACAAAATCTGTTTTAAAAAATATATATGCAGTTGACCATCCCATCTATTATTATTGCAAACCGTCTCCCCGTTGTTTTACAGTATTATAGTCGTGCCAAAGATGGTGTCAAACTCTCGTTTTAAGCATTTGCATTCACCAAAGAAACACCATTTGTGATTGTTTTTGATGACTACCTGCTGGCTAAATTTATAAACTTCTTCCTTAGTATTAAGTTATTACATAAATACATTGTTTTAAACATTTGTTTAACCATAGATAAGATGCTTAAAATTCGTTCATACATATACTGGTCAAAAATCCTAAGTACTCACCTAAGAATACGTCAATAATATTCCCATTGTTTTGTGTATTTTACGCTTGATTGGAGATACGGTTGAACTGCAAAATAACGAGTTTAAATCGTCTGTTCTGATTGCATTAACACATTTAAAGCTTTCAAGTCGAAGAATAGGGCCACTGCAGATCCCTTTGGAGGGGTAGGCAGAGTGGTAGAATCCCCCCAAATTCATGTTCATTTTATCATTTTTTGTTCATGTTCATTAAAGGTCTTAATCATGTTCCCTGCATTGTTTCAGGTGCTATCTCGCTCGCATCAAAAGAGCAGTGGCAGAAAAACAATAAACGTGGCTCCAGCGTAAATGTAGTTTCTACGATAGAATTTGCAGCAACTCTGCAGCTCAGGGTGAGAAGGTTCTAGGCCCATTTTCCATATTTTATCTCGATGTACATGGAAGATGAGCCTGGCATGTTCATGCCTGTTAGGCGCCATATAACCTGTAATGTGTTGGTGCGCCTTAAAACCCAATTCAATTCAAGTCGATGCATGATTATAACACTTATACAATGGGTACATAGAAGGTTTGGTATAGCTGGTTTGGTATAGCTTGTACATGCAACTATCCAAGATGCCTTCTAGAATCAACAGCTCACTTGATAAACGATTTACATTGTGTGAATCGGGACGTCGCTTCAGAAAAGCCTGTTACCAGATCGTCATGCTCAACCAGCGACTTGGAGGTGCAGAAATGTTGTTTAATGCTTTGAATTAGTGCCGCTTTCGATGTTCCTAATTCTAAAATATGCCACGTAAAATTAGTTTGACATCTTTTACTGGCATTACCAATACAAATGCGTTTGCAGAAGACATTTTCGAAATATTTAATGTTCATGCTGAATTACAGTATATTGCATTTTGAATGATATTCAATTCAATTCTAACTTTATTTATTGTCGGAGAAGCATTTGACAAAATAATATTAGCTATGAATAGCTATTAACAGACATATAATAAATAATGTTATGACCTACATTCCATAGATATATATACAAGCTGTAAAAGAACACAATCTCATTATTTTAGAAGCAATACATAATCATCAGGTGTCGATCCTGAACATGGCGAGCCATAAAAGGAATTAGAGAAAGTGTATTTACTTACAGTGTAACATAAAACTGTATAAAGGCGACTAAATTTAAAAGACCCAACCCCCATGCCAAGATAAAAGACCCAACCCCTATGCCAAGATAAAAGACCCAGCCCCAATGCCAAGATAAAAGACCCAACCCCCATGCCAAGATAAAAGACCCAACCCCCATGCCAAGATAAAGGACCCAACCCCCATGCCAAGATAAAGGTCCCAACCCCCATGCCAAGATAAAAGACCCAACCCCCATGCCAAGATAAAAGACCCAACCAACCCCCATGCCAAGATAAAAGACCCAACTCCCATGCCAAGATAAAAGATCCAACCCCCATGACAAGATAAAAGACCCAACCCCAATGCCAAGATAAAAGACCCAACCCCCATGCCAAGATAAAAGAACCAACCCCCATGCCAAGAAAAAAGACCCAACCCCCATGCCAAGATAAAAGATTGACACATTGATTATCTAGTAGAAAACAAATATGAGCATAGCACAGTTAAAGCTATAAGCTTATACAAGCTATAAAACACATACAATAGCATAAACTAGAAGTTATTCAAGCATGTATGAAACATAAGCTATACAAGCACATGCAATAGCACCAGCTATAAAAAAACAACATAATTAGCATAAGCAATTGAAACACACACAAATAGCACAGTTTTAGAGGCACCACATAGTCATCAGGTGTTGATCTTGAACGTGGCGGTGTTCCATAGGAAATACATTTACTTACAGTGTTGCGTAGACAAGTAAAAGTTGAATTAAATTAAATTACAAGACCAACCCCCATGCCAAAATAGATGGACACATAATGACTACCTAGCATAAAACAACATAAGCATAGTACAGTAGAAAAGTAAGATGCCAGATGTATAAACAAAATGAAATAAACTAAGCAGAAATTGAGACTAAAAGCAAATATCATATAGCTAACCATGTTATGTTATGGGGTTTATCAGCACATTTGTTGTTTTCATAGAAAGGGATAATAACTCTCAAAAGATGTAACAGTTTAAACAAAAATTACAAGTTTTACAAACTATTGGTCAAAACAACACACTTATCACACAACTATTCTAAAATACATTTAAAATAAGAAAATAAGTGTGTTCATTGTAGTACAACGTTATTGGTAAGTAGCATTATAAGCAGTTACCACTACAATGGCAATAACTATTAAGGTATATACCAGAATCATGTAAACCTTAGTTTTAAAGGGACATCTGGCTATCTTGTGCACTGTTTTGTGCTTTTTTCATGATCTACACAGATCTAATATTCATTTTAAAAATAAACAACGCACAAAACAAATAGTTCTATAGCAGCGAGAACAGATGAACTTTGGCAAACCATTTTACTTATATGTATTTCAGATGGTACCGTTTGTGTGATTATATATTTTGAGAGTCAATAATTCGCCATCCCCATTTATACTTATTTTTTAAAAAGATAATGCTACCCATCAATATCTCTCTATAACAACAGTCTACATTGTGTCAATATCTCTCTATAACAGTTGTTTGTCTACATTGTGTCAATATCTCTCTATAACAGTTGTTTGTCTACATTGTGTCAATATCTCTCTATAACAGTTGTTTGTCTACATTGTGTCAATATCTCTCTATAACAGTTGTTTGTCTACATTGTGTCAATATCTCTCTATAACAGTTGTTTGTCTACATTGTGTCAATATCTCTCTATAACAGTTGTTTGTCTACATTGTGTCAATATCTCTCTATAACAGTTGTTTCGTCTACATTGTGTCAATATCTCTCTATAACAGTTGTTTGTCTACATTGTGTCAATATCTCTCTATAACAGTTGTTTCGTCTACATTGTGTCAATATCTCTCTATAACAGTTGTTTGTCTACATTGTGTCAATATCTCTCTATAACAGTTGTTTCGTCTACATTGTGTCAATATCTCTCTATAACAGTTGTTTGTCTACATTGTGTCAATATCTCTCTATAACAGTTGTTTGTCTACATTGTGTCAATATCTCTCTATAACAGTTGTTTGTCTACATTGTGTCAATATCTCTCTATAACAGTTGTTTGTCTACATTGTGTCAATATCTCTCTATAACAGTTGTTTCGTCTACATTGTGTCAATATCTCTCTATAACAGTTGTTTGTCTACATTGTGTCAATATCTCTCTATAACAGTTGTTTGTCTACATTGTGTCAATATCTCTCTATAACAGTTGTTTCGTCTACATTGTGTCAATATCTCTCTATAACAGTTGTTTCGTCTACATTGTGTCAATATCTCTCTATAACAGTTGTTTGTCTACATTGTGTCAATATCTCTCTATAACAGTTGTTTGTCTACATTGTGTCAATATCTCTCTATAACAGTTGTTTCGTCTACATTGTGTCAATATCTCTCTATAACAGTTGTTTGTCTACATTGTGTCAATATCTCTCTATAACAGTTGTTTGTCTACATTGTGTCAATATCTCTCTATAACAGTTGTTTCGTCTACATTGTGTCAATATCTCTCTATAACAGTTGTTTCGTCTACATTGTGTCAATATCTCTCTATAACAGTTGTTTGGTCTACATTGTGTCAATATCTCTCTATAACAGTTGTTTGTCTACATTGTGTCAATATCTCTCTATAACAGTTGTTTCGTCTACATTGTGTCAATATCTCTCTATAACAGTTGTTTCGTCTACATTGTGTCAATATCTCTCTATAACAGTTGTTTCGTCTACATTGTGTCAATATCTCTCTATAACAGTTGTTTCGTCTACATTGTGTCAATATCTCTCTATAACAGTTGTTTCGTCTACATTGTGTCAATATCTCTCTATAACAGTTGTTTCGTCTACATTGTGTCAATATCTCTCTATAACAGTTGTTTTGTCTACATTGTGTCAATATCTCTCTATAACAGTTGTTTTGTCTACATTGTGTCAATATCTCTCTATAACAGTTGTTTCGTCTACATTGTGTTTTATCTGACAGTGTTTGTGTGAGATGGGTAATATCATGGATATACAAGACTATGTAGATCTATGGTAATATGGTTGTTGTAAAGCTATTTTTGTCGACGTTGACGTAATACATATCAAAACATTTTATTGCATACAAGTCATATTTTAATCATCTGCTTCCTATGTATATTACGATTGTTGTAAAAATGACCATGTTTATCAATGTCGACTATACCATACATTATTGTAAGCAAGAGTACACAGAGAGCCAGTCTAGGGTACACAGTCAATGTACATGTTTATCAATGTCGACTATACCATACATTATTGTAAGCAAGAGTACACAGAGAGCCAGTCTAGGGTACACAGTCAATGTACGTGTTTATCAATGTCAACTATACCATACATTATTGTAAGCAAGAGTACACAGAGAGCCAGTCTAGGGTACACAGTCAATGTACGTGTTTATCAATGTCAACTATACCATACAGTATTGTAAGCAAGAGTACACAGAGAGCCAGTCTAGGGTACACAGACAATGTACATGTTTATCAATGTCGACTATACCATACAGTATTGTAAGCAAGAGTACACAGAGAGCCATTCTAGGGTACACAGTCAATGTATGTGTTTATCAATGTCGACTATACCATACAGTATTGTAAGCAAGAGTACACAGAGAGCCATTCTAGGGTACACAGTCAATGTATGTGTTTATCAATGTCGACTATACCATACAGTATTGTAAGCAAGAGTACACAGAGAGCCAGTCTAGGGTACACAGTCAATGTATGTGTTTATCAATGTCGACTATACCATACAGTATTGTAAGCAAGAGTACACAGAGAGCCAGTCTAGTGTACTCAGTCAATGTACATGTGTATCAATGTTGACTATACCATACAGTATTGTAAGCAAGAGTACACAGAGAGCCATTCTAGGGTACACAGTCAATGTACGTGTTTATCAATGTCTGCTATATCATACAGTATTTCAAGCAAGAATACACGTAGAGCCAGTCTAGCATCAGTAAATGTTAAAGGTTTTTCAATTTTAGTGAAACAGATATATTGTACTAGTGTGTTGTTAAACAAAAATGTTTTAAATTTACTAAAACAGATACTAGCATATTGTTAAACAAAGATGTTTCAATTTTACTAAAACAAATACTAGCGTATTGTTAAACAAATATATTTTAAATTGACTAAAACAGAGACTAGGGTATTGTTAAACAAAGATGTTTCAATTTTACTAAAACAGATACTAGTGTTGTGTTCAACAAATATGTTTTAAGTTTACTAAAACATATACTATTGTATTGTTGAACAAAGATATGTTTCAATTTTACTTATTTTACCTATACTAGTGTATGGTTACTGTGTAATCACTATGGTTATTGTATAACCGGTTGTCATGTTGTTATAAATGACATTTTAATATATGTTTTAAAATAACATTAACAGCATTTGTTTTGTGTCTTTAGTTCACCTGTGCCGAAGGCTCAATTTAAAAAATATTGTGATCACTTTTTGTTTGTCGACTCTTCCATCGACTGTTGTTTAAAAGGACACATGGCAATCTTGAAGTTTTTATCAAGCATTAAAATTAGCCTTTCGATTTAATATTAAATACAGTATTAGTTTGACATTAAACATGCTTGCATATAATTAAATACAATTTGTTTAACTTTTCTTCGTTCCTCTACCATAGGTTTGAATATATTACTGTGCAATGAAATCAACAGTTGGTAAGATGCAAACAAATAATCTTTATAATATTCTTATCATTATTATTAATGATTGAACATATGCAGTTTATGTAGAAAAACTAACCGATCGCCGCAAGTTTTACAAAAATCTAGATTGCCATGTGTCCTTTTAATAACCACTTCGTCAGAAACAAAACACAAATCATACGATTTTTTACAAGTGAAATCCCAGTGGAACCATTGGCACCGCCAGAGAGGTCCCAGGTTTGTAAATAGATATATAGAGTGAAAAGAAAATCTCAGAAACCTTAGACATAATTTCACTTTAAAAAGAAAAAGAAAACATCATTATATCAAATCCTTACGTTTGTTCAAATGATCTCCAATTGTATGTTTTAGAGATATATACGGAACACTCTAAAACTCTGATTCTGGAGAACCATTGAACACTTTTGACTACTGTTTTCACAAATATTAGGCGCCATATAACCTTTCATGTGTTGGTGCGCCTTAAAACTCCAATTCAATTCAATTCATGTTTATAACCACGGGTTTATGTTTGTACGAGTATATAGAGAATCGGTTTCAATTGTGTACAGCATGGTAATGGCACAACAAATATTAAGATTGGAACGAAAAAACACATTGGATAAAGGAAGTATATCTTACTCTGGGCCAGTAATTTGGAATGAAATCCCAGAGCATATAAGATCTTGCACGTCAGTTCAAGGATTTGTACAATAATTGTACAAATCCTTGGTCAGTTTAATCTTTTTCAAACAATTATATAAAGTGGATAAAAAGTACTATATAACTGAAATTGTGTTTTCGTTAAAATTGTTATTGAATCTCAATATAGATTTTTGAGTAGCCATGCATCAGCATGGCCGACTCTTTGGAATCGTGTATGTATATACTGCAATTTCTGAATATGGAGTTTTTAAAAAGGGTGAGGAGCTTTACCGTTTTCGGCAATGTAGTCCCCTTTAACTGCCTCAAATACAACTTAATTTGGTAAGGTGACTGACGAGTAATATAACTACTGACTGTGAAATAATGAAATAATTGTAATTGTATACTGTATAAACGTGTCTTTTTTTGTAGATATACCGAAATATGCGCATTAATACACCAAGTTTCGGACGGGGAGCTTTACGCACTTCGAGAATGCACTTCGAGAATGTAGTTCCTTTAACTGCCTCAAGTATAACCAGGAACGTTTAATAGATACACGTTCCTGGTATAACTTAATTTCATAAGGTGACTGACATGAACGTTATATATACCGAATAATATAACTACTGATTGTGAATAATTGTCATTGTATACAGTATATACGTGTCTTTTTTGAAAAAGGAACTGAAATACTATGCGCAATAATATTTTATGAATAGTAGCGTAGTTACCCACAAATTGGGAACTAAATGTCCGTAAATATTGTAGTTATTGTGCCTAGTACTTTGAGAAATAGTATGGCAAATACACAAGTTGATGAAAAGAATTTGTCAAGAAGTGCTCAGTTCTACTACCAAGGTAAACAAATCAAATAGTTTAAAGGGACACACGGCAATCTTTGCAGACATTTTGTCACAACTTTGAGATCGACAATTATTGACATAAAACTACATTATCCTGCTATTAGGGTTGTGTTTTCTTTCCTCTTTGATAAAAAATACCATTTTTGGCATTCAAAACACATTTATGCATGAAAAAAGTTCGTAATTGATGGTATTTCGATTGAATGTTTGTGAAATTTCCGGGCCGTTAAAGAGCGGTGTCATAGTAGTTCGGATGGTACATAAATTTTTATGGCTCCCCCACACAAAGTGTGGTAGGGGAGCCATATTGATTTTGTGCTTTCTGTCTGTAGGTCTGCGTGTCTGTCACAAACGATGTCCGATCAATAACTAGAGAATGGTTGGACCTAGGGTCCTCAAACTTGGAAGGATGGTTAATCATGACAAGTAGATGACCCCTATTGATTTTGGGGTCAAAGGTCAAGGTTGCGGTGACATTGACTATCAAAACGATGTCCGATCAATAACTAGAGAATGGTTGGACCTAGGGTCCTCAAACTTGGAAGGATGGTTGGTCATGACTAGTAGATGACCCCTATTGATTTTGGGGTCACTAGGTCAAAGGTCAAGGTTGCGGTGACATTGACTATCAAAACGATGTCCGATCAATAACTAGAGAATGGTTGGACCTAGGGTCCTCAAACTTGCAAGGATGGTTGGTCATGACCAGTAGATGACCCCTATTGATTTTGGGGTCACTAGGTCAAAGGTCAAGGTCGCGGTGACATTGACTATCAAAACGATGTCCGATCAATAACTAGAGAATGGTTGGGCCTAGGGTCCTCAAACTTGGAATGATGGTTGGTCATGACCAGTAGATGACCCCTATTGATTTTGGGGTCACTAGGTCAAAGGTCAAGGTTGCGGTGACATTGACTATCAAAACGATGTCCGATCTATATCTGGAGAATGGTTGGACCTAGGGTCCTCAAACTTGGAAGGATGGTTGGTCATGACCAGTAGATGAAGCCTATTGATTTTGGGGTCACTAGATAAAAGGTCAAAGTCGCGGTGACATTGACTATCAAAACGATGTCCGATCAATAACTAGAGAATGGTTGGATCTAGGGTCCTCAAACTTGGAAGGATGGTTGGTCATGACCAGTAGATGACCCCTATTGATTTTGGGGTCACTAGGTCAAAGGTCAAGGTTACGGTGACATTGACTATCAAAACGATGTCCGATCAATAACTAGAAAATGGTTGGACCTAGGGTCCTCAAACTTGGAAGGGTGGTTGGTCATGACCAGTAGATGACTCCTATTGATTTTGGGGTCACTAGGTCAAAGGTCAAGGTCGCGGTGACATTGACTATCAAAACGATGTCCGATCTATATCTGGAGAATGGTTGGACCTAGGGTCCTCAAACTTGGAAGGATGGTTGGTCATGACCAGTAGATGAAGCCTATTGATTTTGGGGTCACTAGGTAAAAGGTCAAGGTCGCAGTGACATTGACTATCAAAACGATGTCCGATCAATAACTAGAGAATGGTTGGATCTAGGGTCCTCAAACTTGGAAGGATGGTTGGTCATGACCAGTAGATGACCCCTATTGATTTTGGGGTCACTAGGTCAAAGGTCAAGGTTACGGTGACATTGACTATCAAAACGATGTCCGATCAATAACTAGAAAATGGTTGGACCTAGGGTCCTCAAACTTGGAAGGGTGGTTGGTCATGACCAGTAGATGACCCCTATTGATTTTGGGGTCAAAGGTCAAGGTCGCGGTGACATTGACTATCAAAACGATGTCCGATCAATAACTAGAGAATGGTTGGACCTAGGGTCCTCAAACTTGGAAGGATGGTTGGTCATGACCAGAAGATGACCCCTATTGATTTTTTTTTTTTTTTTTTTTTTATTGATTTTTTTTTTTTTTTTAAATGTTTTCATAAAAAGATTTAGGGTCGGCCCCTTAAAAAAAAAGGGTCGGTCGGGTTACCTGAACCACACATATTTTTTTATGTGGCCTTACTGATACAGATAGTAGATACAGTCACAGGGATATTGAACATCAAAACGATCTCAGATCAATAGAGAACGGTTGGACCTAGAGTCGTCAATTATGCCTGTGTGGGGGAGCCATACGTTTTTGTCCCATGGACAGTAACAATTTCTAGTTTTAATTTTTTTTTGCATAATCAAATAAGAAAAACTGTCCTTTACAAATACATGTTGGTGGAAAAAATATATATATGTGTATAGATACAGATATACAGTATATTTCTATTCATTATTTAAGGTGTAAGGAGTTCCTGGAATCCTACTTTTAAATGCTTTCTAGTCTAGGCTCCTAATTCTTTAACTTGTAGAAAGTGGTGGCAAAAATGAAAATATATCCAGAGGAGGCCCTGATATTCTAATAAAACCTGATTACAAATTTGGCTCCAGTTTCACCAAGTCGACTCTGATTATTATCGTTTGGCAAAAAGTGCTAGTACTCTCTTTTGCATCGATTATAAATTACTGTGTAATATTCTATTCTAACTTATTTGAAACAAAGTAGTAAATACGTCCACTGACTAGGAGCATAAAGTGGTAGCAAAAAGAAAAATATAGTCCGGAGGTTCTGAGTTTGATTACTACATATGTAACAAATGTGTGGTATAAAAGCGAATAAAGACTAACTTCCAATAAGAAAACAATATTGGACCTTTCCATTTTAAATCAGGGCCTGTCCATTTTCAGAAGCAACAAGCCCTGGGCCTGTCTCTTAAAATAATTGCCTGTGAGCATACACTCGAAAACCAAAACCGACGCGGTTGCAAAAAATAATTCCGTCCCAAGCATTTTTCAGTACAAAAAAAATCTTTCATTTTAATACGCCACACCTGTAAGATTTAACATATCCTTTAACCTCACCAAGAAGACAGACACTGTTCAATCTTGGCGACTCTCAGGACCTTCAGTCCTTTGATTATTTTTTGTGAACACTTGTTTCAATTATAAACATCTTTTGTGTTGCTATAAACTTGTATATATATTTTTGTTTACTATGTTGCTTTATAAAGAGGGCCTTAGGGAAGATTAGTATTGTTACTAACTGGGCTACCCTCTTAAAATAAAGTCTTCAATTCAATAAAGTTTCCTTGTATTAAACAATTGAAATGTATCATAATATATATACACAGAAATATGAGTAAATATGGCAAAAGTTTTGTATGCTTTTTAAATAGAAGAGGCCCCGTGTGGTTCCGGGGCCCCCGTTTGGTTACGGGGCAAAGAATAGGGCCACTGCAGATCCCATTGGAGGGAAAGGCAGAGGGGTAGAACAACCCCCCCCCCCCCCCCCCCCCCACACACACACACACACCTCGCAAACTCATGTTCATTTTATTATTTTTTGTTCATACTCATTAAAAGTCTTCATCATGACCCCTGCATTGTTTCAGGTGCCATCTCGCCCACAGCGTATATGGAGTGTCAACAACAGAATTTGAAGCAACTCTGCAGTTCAGGGTGAGAAGGTTCTAGGCCCGTTCTCCATATTTTATCTCGATGTACATGGAGGATGAGCCTGGCATGTTCATTCCTTTTAGGCGCCATATAACCTTTCATGTGTTGATGCGCCTTAAAACCCCAATTCAGTTAAATAGAAGAGAGAGAAAATAGAACAACGACAAAAATATATCTCAAACTATACGCAGATTTAAAGCGAACACTAAAATATTCTCCTCCAGAACAGTCCGACATATTTTGACAGATTTTAGCTCGCATAAGCCGACGGCTAAAGCGAGATTACAGTTTTTACATCGCCCTTCGTCCGTCCGCCTATCAACATTTACTTGAACAACATATTACCTATATTTAAAACTGATTATAAACAACCGTGATACTGGCGTTCCTTACTTGAATCTCTCCCAAGTTTATACAGTTTAGGCTGATCGACCATACAAAATGGCCGCCATTATTTTGTTTAACCAAAACCTTTGAAACATCCAGCTCACTATATTTTGCGAAACAGAATGGAACAAGTAATGGGGTGCCATGTATTAAATCTTGTCTGGTCGTACCCATAATGGTTTGTTCTCTTGTTGCTCTGGCTTCTGCCAAGTCATTGGGTACTTGGCACTACTTGCATTGAGGCTTTTTTTTATTCATATATACATGATCATCTAAGTGTTATACGTATATTCATTATTAATGTTGCCTTGTTTGTTAGAGAATATAACCTGGCGGTGATTTCTTTATTTACACTGTCCCGTTTTATTCGGATGAAAATATGGTGCTTGAGGTTTGGTGCACCCTAGAATCGGGTTTAAACCGCCATCTAGTCGTTTTGTCAACCCGTTTATGTTTGTGATGTCACATGCCTTACTTCGTATTATCTTTATAATTGCTGTTTGTTTTAATGCGTTTTCTGGTTGACTGTGTTCAATGAAAGCTACAGTTCCTGTTCGACTTTTATAATTAACTACTTTTACAACATGACAACATTGATTTTGAGACTATCATGAAAAGAAAAATGAAATTCCCCATTTGGCACCACTCTCGTTTCGTTTCTCGAATTTTACGTTTTCAAAAAAAACCAGATTGATACATCCTACACTTCCATTTTATGCTGCGTTAAATTTGGACCAAACTTGCAACACTGCATCACTATGAATGGTACTTGCGTATATTGTCCGGATTTTTCTGTTCAATGCTCTGCTACTGATCAAAGAGATCAGCAGAGCTTAAGCCATGGTGCGGTTTCCGTCGTCCATCTGTCCATCCGTCTGTCCATGCAGCTAAAATCACAGGAACTGGTCACTTTTAATTTTTGCCTTCTATTATTATAATTGTCTATAGAACTGGGAACTGGTCACTTTTAATTTTTGCCTTCTATTATTATAATTGTCTCTATAGACAATTATAATAATACAAGGCAAAAATTAAAAGTGACCAGTTCCTGTGGCTAAAATGGAGCAGAGGGCCATTTTAGTAGCCTGTCCAGAAGTCCAACAAGGCCCCGGTTTTTTGTGCTCAAATGATAGCAAAGAGCCAGAAGATCATAATCCAAACATTTTTGAAAAATTGCTGTCCAAGTTCAGTGGGCACACTTTGTCCAAATACAAATACAAAAATACGTGGCATTTTTCTGAAAGAAGGGGCCATTTGCCTTTATATATGGCCCTTTATTTTTGTCTCGCCTTTTGACGGCGTCAACATATTGTATTATAACTTTTTGTTCTTGGGAGTAGAATGTTCAAATTTCATATATAATCTCCTTGTCATTGTCCGTCTTAATGTCAATGACTTCCAGCCCTCCAACTGACCCTGGGTCCGAGTCAATGTCACTTAAATACGGGTCAGTCTATTTCGCTGACTTTCATAGCTGACGTCAGCTACGCGCTGACCCAAAATGGGTGAGGAAAACGCTGACCTTTTAGAAAACGCTGACCTTGTTAATTATTTACTTAATAAAGATAATTAAACACTTTTTTTGAGTATATCTCCGTAAAACAACATGTATTTGGATATATTAAGCAAAATCAGCGTTTTTTAATTGTTTTTTAATTGTTTATTTGGAAGTTGAAAATAGGTAGAAAACGCTGACTTTTTATGAATTTGCTGACTTTACTGACCTTGATTGTGTCAGGGAGTACGTTATATATATATAACGTACTCCCTGATTGTGTACAGAATACTAATCTTATTATTATCATTGTTGTTATATTTTTTGAGTATACCTAAGTAAAACAACATATATGTGAATATATTAAGCAAAATCAGCGTTTTTTATTTTGTATTCAATGGATTATTTGGGAGTTGAAAATAGTTAGAAAACGCTGACTTTTTAGGAATTTTACTAACTTTGACGACCTTGATTGTGTATAGTATACTAATCTTATTTTAATCATTGTTGTTTTGTTTTTTTCAGTTAACAATACTTAGTTATCTAGTTAATCAAATTAAATAGTGAAAACTATATTTTTGAATGTCTTTTGTTGGTGAAATATGAGCCGAACAATATTAACAAAACTCATTTATCAATTATTTCCACTGAATAAGGGAAACTTATTTTTTTGGTATGTATCAAATCGCGCAAAAACATAGCAAACTCTTGATTATTTGCAATCAAGAAAATAAATATTCGTCTGTTGTTCACGCATTTTCCCATGTATTAATGACTATAATTTAAATACATGTAAGAAAACCAGCGCTATTTTTGTGGATGTGTCAATAATAAGGTCTTATTAAATAGAAACATAATCAAACTGTTACTGTTAACAGATAATTAAGAAGAAACTTAAGTCAAATTGTTAGCTAATTAATTGCGATTACAGTCAGTTACATAAAGTTATGATTATGATTCTTGAAGTCTTTATCGATCATTGAAATTAGCGTCTCCATTGTTATCCAGTAATATATTATGGGTACGCTAATTTCAATGATCGATAAAGACTTCAAGAATCATAATCATAACTTTATGTAACTGACTGTAATCGCAATTAAAGTCAGCGAATTCGACCGACCCCTTAAATACATGTACCGTCACCAAATTTTAACCCAAATATTGAGGGTACATGTATTTCAGTGACCTTGACTCCGACCCAGGCTCCGTTTGAGGGCAGGAAATTATTGGCACTAAAAAGGACAATGACCAGGAGTTTATATATGATATTTGAACATTCTACTCCCAAGGACAAGAAAGTTATAATGCAATATGTTAGCGTTAAAATTTGCGTCAAAATTTGCGTCAAAGTTGCGTCAAAGTTTTTATAACTTTGTTCTCCTTTGGAGTAGAGTGTTCAAATTGCATATACAACATCACAGGTTATAGTTCTTCTTATTACAGTAACTATCAGCCTCCAACTGACCCTGTGTCGAGGTCAGTTGCCTCTTAAATACATGTACCGTCTCCAAAAGAAATGTGTTCAAGTGCGTTAAATTATTGTAACTTTTTTGTTCTTTGCAGCAGAGTGTTCAAATTTCATATATAACCTCCTTGTCAATGTCCTTCTTAATGCCAATAACTTACAGCTCACCAACTGACAAATCACGTTCACAAAAGAATAACACAACACATATTTGGGAGTTAGCTTACAGCCTTATAGAGATCGACACAAAGAACGGGAAAGTAATATGCCGAACATCAGTAAACACCATTAAGACGAGTAAGGAAAACACTATACATGTATATATTTAACATAAAATAATTTAAAATGATTTTTACGAACGAAGACGGGCTTGCAAATCTCGATATCTCGTAGATATAAAAGACTATTTTAAGGTTAAGTAATGGAGCCAGATGAACCAACAGTTATAACATTTCAACTGGATGGGTACTAAAAAACGATACTTATTACATACATGAGCAATATCATATTTTGCTGAAGAATATATTAAAGATCGGCCAAAGCGCGACGACGTTTATGAAACTGTATCTGAGCAGTCATGCCAAACATAACTAAATACATATCTGCGCAATATCGCATTCAAACTCTCAAGACTGTCTTGAGGAACGGCACAAGGTGCAACATCATTTATAAAAATGAATTGAGCAGTACTAAAGACTGTATCCGATTTGTCACGAACAACATTAATAAATACATATCTGCGCAATATCGCATTCAGACTCAAGATTGTCTTGAGGAACGGCACAAGGTGCAACATCATTTATAAAAATGAATTGAGCAGTACTAAAGACTTTATCTGAGCAGTCGCCAACAACATTACTAAATACATATCTGCGCAATATCGCATTCAGACTCTCTAGACTGTCTTGAAGAACGACACAAGGTGCAACATCATTTATAAAAATGAACTGGGAAGTACTAAAGACTGTATCTGAGCAGTCACGAACAACATTACTAAATACATATCTGCGCAATATCGCATTCAGACTCTCTTGAGGAACGGCACTAGGTGCAACATCATTTATAAAAATGAACTGAGAAGTACTAAAGACTGTATCTGATTAGTCACGAACAACATTACTAAATACATATCTGCGCAATATCGCATTCAGACTCTCTAGACTGTCTTGAAGAACGGCACCAGGTACAACAGCATTTATAAACAAGAGCTGTCGGAGAACAGCGCAGCTCGACTATTCGATTTTTCAGAGAATAATAAATTATATAGCTAGTATATACCATCAGAAAACAAGGCTAAAACAATGTGGGGTGGGGTTTGGGGGCACAACATAGCTATGTGTAAGAATTGATCAAAACTACAGATAAATATGTAAAAAAAAAATCAAGTTTTGAGTGGGGGTGGGGTTGGGGTGGGTGGTGGCGGTAGTGGGGGTGCGTGAGGGCAAATATATATGTGTAAGAAGCTATGTAATAATTCACCAAAATAACACATAAATATGTAAAGAAATAAATAATTAAAAATCGAGTTTTGAGTGGGGATGGGGGAGAGAAGGGGGTTGGGGAGGGCAACATATATGTGTAAGAAGCTATGTAAGAATTGACCAATACAACACAGAAATATGGTTAAACAAAATAAAAAATAAAAATATTTCGAGTGTGGGGTGGAGAGGCGGGGAATGGGGTGGAGGGGGGCAACATATATGTGTAAGAAGCTATGTGTAAGAATTTACCAAAACAACACAAAAATATGTAAAAAATTAAATAATTAAAAATCGAGGTTTTGAGTGGGGATGGGGGAGAGGCGGGGGGTTGGGGAGGGCAATATATATGTGTAAGAAGCTATGTAAGAATTGACCAACACAGAAATATGGTAAAACAAAATAAAAAATAAAAATATTTCGAGTGTGGGGTGGAGAGGCAGGGAATGGGGTGGAGGGGGCAACATATATGTGTAAGAAGCTATGTGTAAGAATTTACCAAAACAAAACAAAAATATGTAAAAAAATAAATAATTAAAAATAGAGTTTTGAGTGGGGATGGGGGAGAGGCAGGGGTTGGGGAGGGCAACATATATGTGTAAGAAGCTATGTAAGAATTGACCAATACAACACAGAAATATGGTAAAACAAAATAAAAAATAAAAATATTTCGAGTGTGGGGTGGAGAGGCAGGGAATGGGGTGGAGGGGGCAACATATATGTGTAAGAAGCTATGTGTAAGAATTTACCAAAACAACACATATGTAAAAAAAACAATAAACATTAAATAAAAATATTCCATTTTGAGCGTGGGGGATGGGGGGGGGGGGGGGGGGGGGGAGGGGGGCAACATAGCTATATGTAAGAATTGACCAAAACAACACAGAAAAGAAATATGTAAAAATAAAAAATAAAAATAAAAAGGTTTTCGAGTGTGTGGGTGAGGGAGTGAATGGAGCAACACATTATGTGTAAGAAGCTATGTGTAAGAATTGACCAAAACAACACAGAAATATGTAAAAAAAAATGAAAAAATTGGAGTGTTGGGGGAGGGGGGGGTGGAGGTAGTGGGGGGTTGAGAGGCAGGGAATGGGGTGGAGGGGGCAACATATATGTGTCAGAAGCTATGTGTAAGAATTTACCAAAACAACACAGAAATATGTAAAAAAAATAAAAATATTCTAGTATCGAGTGTGTGGTGGGGGTGAGGGGGGAGGGGGTGGGGGTGGCAGGGTAGGGGGACAATGGGCAACATGTGTAAGAATTTACAAAAGCAACACAGAAATATGTAAAAAATAAAATAAAATTAAATAAAAATATTATAGTTTCGAGTGGGTGGTGGGTGTGTGGGCAGGGGAGGGGGGTAGGGGAGGGGGGCAGGGGGGCAACATGTGTAAGAATTCACAAAAGCAACACAGACATATGTAAAAAAAAAAAAAAATAGTTTCAAGTGGGGGGAGGGGGTAGGGGGGGGGGCAGGGTGTGTGAGGGGGACAGGCGGCAACATATATGTGTAAGAAGCTATGTGTAAGAAGCTATGTGTAAAAATTCACCAAAACAACACAGAAATATGTAAAAAAAATAAAAATTAATAATAATAGTCTAGTTTCGTGTGTGGGGTGGGGGTGGGGCATGGCAGGGGAGGGGAGGGGGGCAGCGGGGGAGGGAGCAACATGTGTAAAGAGTTTACAGAAGCAACACAGAAATATGTAAAAAAATAAATAAAATTTAAAAAAATCAAGTGGGTGTGGGTGGGGGGGGGGGGGGGGGTGAGAGGCGGGGGGGAGTGGAGAGCAGGGGGCAACAGTGTAAGAATTGACTAAAACAACACAGAAATATGTAAAAAAAAAGTATATATATATAGAGTTTCAAGTGGGGTGGGGTGGGGGGGGGGGGGGGGAGAGGGCAACATATATGTGTAAGAATCGACCAAAACACAGAAATATGTAAAAAAAAAAAAAAAAAAAAAAAAAAGTAAAAAAGAAAAAAAAAAGTGTGGAAGGGTGGGAGGGGAGTGGGGGCGGGGGGGGGGAGGAGGGAGCCCATGCCCCAATATGAGTGAAGTATGTATAAGATGCATAATGCTATAAGAAATCCCAAACCAAATTTATAGATATATACATGCTTACATGCAAACCTAGATCTACCTTTATTGCACATTTTATGGGCCATCACTATTTGGGTTCCATAGGAGCCCAGAATTTGCAGAAGACAAAATTAATTACCCAACTCTTTACAACATACTATAAGGAAACCAATTCCAAAATTTAGTTCAGCTAGGACAAGAAATGCAAGAGATACAGACCTGTAAACACAGCTTACACGCAAAATTTGATGTGAACAGACACATTTTAAGGGCTATCAAAATTTGGGTTCCATGGCAGCCCAGGGGTTACAGGAACCAAAATTACTTAAGCAGCCCTTAAGATAATGCTATAAGGAAGCTTATGGCGAAATATGATTGTGCTAGGGTAAGAATTGTAAGAGATATAGACTTGTAAACACAGCTTACACGCAAAATTTGATGTGAAATGGGACACATTTTATGGGCTATCATAATTTGGGTTCCATGGGAGCCCATGGGTTACAGGAACCAAAATTGCTTATGCAGCCCTTAAGATAATGCTATAAGGAATCCCATGGCCAAATTTGGTTGTGCTAGGATAAGAAATGTAAGAGCTATAGACTTGTAAACACAGCTTACACGCAAACCTGAATGTGGGACGCCGACGCCAACGCCAACGCCGACGCCGACCCCGGGGTGATTACATAAGCTCTCTTATTCTTCGAATAGTCGAGCTAAAAATGGACTATGCAGTACCAAATACTATTACTAAATACGTATCTTATTCTACCCAAGACTATTTTGAGAAGCGGCTCCAGGCAATCAATATTTATAAAACGTGAACTGAGCAGTACCAAAGAATACTATTACATACATATCTATGCACTATCGAATTCAACCCAAGACTGTTTAAGAACCGACATTAGCTGCAGCCTCATTTTATAAAACGTGAAAACTGAGTAGTACCAAAGAGCATTACTAAATACACGTCTATGCACTAACGCATTCAACCCAAGAACCGAAGACTGTCTTGAGGAGCGGCATAAGGCACAACGACAATTATAGAACGTGAACTGGGCAGTACCAAAGAACATAATAAATACATAATATGCACTATCGCATTTAACCCAATACTTTTTTGAGGGTCAGCACTCGGCGCAACAACAGTTTTATAACCTGAACTGAGCAGTATCAACGAACAAAAAACACCTATCTATGCACTAACGCATTCAACTCAAGACTGTCTTGAGGAAAGCACTGGGTGCCAACAACATTTAAAACCCCTGAAATGAGCAGTACGAAAGAACAATACTAAAAACCATATATATTCACTACCCAAGTAAAATTTTGGACTGAGCAGTATCGAAAAACATTAATAAAAATATCTATGCACTATCTTGAGGACCGGCACTAAGTGCAATAACATTTATAGAACGTGAACTATACAAAGTACCAAAGAACATTGAACATTAATAAATACATATATATATATATGCACTATCGCATTCAACCCAATACTTTCTTGAGTACCAGCACTCGGTTATAAAAACCTGAACTGAGCAGTACCAACGATCTATGCACTAATGCATTCAGCCCAAGGCTATCTTGATGGCCCGCACGAGGTGCAATAACAGTTATATAAACTGAACTGAGCAGCACCCATGAACAATACTAAATACATATCTATTCACTATCGCAGTAAAACATGAACTGAGCGTTATCAATATATATTTATATCTGTAATATCACATTCACCTCCTCGAAACTGCATTTAGGATCGGCGAGAGACACAATAATAAAATAAGGTATATAGATATCAGCAAAATCATATTTAATTCAAGACTATATTAATACTTGTTAATACTGTCGTCGAGGCCAGTTCAAACCATTGGTTTCTTGGGCCCTTTTTGAAATGTTTTCCCAGTCTGGTGGTACGCCACTGAACTATAGTGCACAGTTGTCGTACAAATTCGAGACCTACTTTCATAGGCCCATTTTGATAGTCTTTAAAATTTTCTGGTAATTGTTTACACTTTATACACTGTCTTCGAGGCCGTTGGTTTCTCGGGCCCTTTAGGAAATTTTTTTCCAGTCTGGTGGTACGCCACTGAACTATAGTGCACAGTTGTCGTACAAATTCGAGACCTACTTTCGTAGGCCCATTTTGATAATCTTTTAAATTTTCTGGTAATTGACTTCCGGCTCCGATTTGAATTATGAAATGTCTTTTTTGATTTGATTTGTACATCAAATACCGACTAATACACTAACACAGTATCATCCATTGATAACAGATGTAATGAATGCATTAGAAGAGAAACAATTGAAACTATTGAAATATTGAAAGCACCACAACGTTATAAGATAATGGATACCTATCTCAGCAATATCGTGTTCAACTCGTCTCAATGTCATCTTCAGGACCGGCGCCAGGCGCCACGACATTATAAAATAAAGTGCATATACATGTAGAATGTCACATTCAACTCAATATATTACTTTTGAGAATGCAAATACTTATCGTAATCGTTCTTGTTTGTTTAAACTGGAACTACTCTGCTTTGTGGTGGAAACACTCAGTGACCGAGTTCTCCACATACTGTACATATTTCAAACCACCGCTGAATTCCGATTCTGCATATCACGAGGTTTCTGAAACTATCAAAAGTAAATGCACGGTGTGTTCTGAAATAAGGCAATCAGGCAAATGTTTTAATCCGACGCAATATATTTTCGGTAAAGTATATCCGGTATCAAACGAATTATAATCAATACTAGACTTTTTATCCGAATATTATTTTACTTGTATAACAATTCTCTTTTACAACCTGATATTTTCTCGAAGCAATTAAATATATAATCTATACGACGAATTATAATAAGTGTAAACCAAAGTCACTCAACGCCGTGTATAGCACGATTCACGTTTTCGTATATCGTCTGGCAACTAAACATTCAAACGCAAGATAGATAGCTCATTTCATAAGAATTCACGTTATTAACGTGCGTGTATTTCTTTACTTAAAAACTCAAGATATATTCAGATATAAATAGTGATACAATAACGATACTTATCTATAGTTATTCTGTTCCACGTGTACTACCGTGTCCACATGTCTGTATCGTAACACCACTGTAGCACTTCTGTCACTAAAAACGCTACAAGACGAAGCTGTCAATGTGCTGATAAAATCGTATGTAAAGTTTCGATAATCGCATTTAACTATGAATGTCGAGACGTGTTGACTGTTCATCAAATTCTGAAATCCTGTAAAGGCACAAACGACAGCTCTCTGTGAAAGGCTAAGCTCGAATGAAAAAACGCCCTGTGTAATTCTATATATAAATTACAAGCAAATCTCGTGCAATACCTGCAAAACCGGTCGACTATAAATAACATTTATAAAATCTAGCGCACAGGTCTTTGATTCAAATCAATGCTTGAACAACTCACAGGCAGTTGTTCATAAATAAAAATACAAACAAAGATAAATTATACCATCTCCAAATTGTATTACATTTAACTGTGAAGTACAGTGTTACAGATTTCATATCTAAACTCACTGCACATAATTCGTTATTTTAATAACTTCCAGCCACTGAACTGACCCATAGTAGCAGGGAACATTACATAAATTATAATATGCACTGACATTTTCTGATATGCTTAGATTAAAAAACAATGAAAGTTGACAAGCTTGTAATTGAAGCAATTATACAGAATTGAATTGAATTGGGTTTTAAGGCGCACCAACACATGAAAGGTTATATGGCGCCTAACAGGCATGAACATGCCAGGCTCATCCTCCATGTACATCGAGATAAAATATGGAGAATGGGCATAGGACCTTCTCACCCTGAACTGCAGAGTTGCTGCAAATTCTATTGTAGACACGCCATTTATGCTGGAGCCACGTTTATTGTTTTTCTGCCGCTGCTCTTAGTGATGTGAGCGAGATGGCACCTGAAACAATGCAGGGTCATGATGAAGACCTTTAATGAGCATGTACAATAAATTACAAAATGAATATGAATGGGGGTCCTACCACTCTGCATGTGACGGTGTGTTTGCAGTGGTTGTATTCTACCCCGGCAACCACACGGGGGGGAATTATACAGAACCGCATACACTTTTCACTCGTCAGCCACTGATAAGCTGTGCAGATTAAAATGTAAACACCTGGACTTTTTCATTGCTATATATCGAGGGTTCAGTGCAGAACTATTGTATCTCCTTCTTTATTCATATCCCTCGATATCCAAAATGTGTAAAGATTCTGGAAATAAATATGTTTAAACCAAACAATTAATTGCAGAAAATTTGTTTGTTTGTATGGTTTTTATATATGACGGTCGATTTTTTGTGGTGGAGGCAGAGCACCCACTCTTCCTGGGTAGAACCAGTACTGTACAGTCCCGCCATCCGTAAGAATCGACACTTCCTCACTTAATTGCAGAAAAAGTTGTTAAAAAAAAAAGATTTTAATGACAATAATGATTCAGTGACAATGACAATAAAGACAATTTTATATTTAAAGGTTTAGCACTTTAAATGTTTAATGTTGACAAACATTACACAACAACCAAGTTTTCTTAAAGAACTCTTCCATTTAAAGGGACACTGTTACTTTGAGCTTATAAAACACAAAATAATTATGTTGTTATACTATGCGGTCCCATGTATTGGAGTATATCCTCCAAGAACATTAAAGAACCTTAGGAATCGATTTGATAGTAAGAGTAGGGCAGGTTCCTGGATTCCTATGTATCCTTCCCCTCTCTCTGGGGTGGCTGTAAATAACCTTTAATGTGTTGATGAGCCATTAAAGAACATATAATTTGATTCAGTTCAAAAATGTTTTGTAAAGAAAATAAATACATGATACAATTGTAATGTTTCATGTATTGGCATGCCAAATTTTGATGTTTTCAAATGCTTTAAAAATGCTAAATATGATTTACAAAGTGATTAAACCTCTTTGATAGAATAATGATTTGAAAAAATGCCATGTCGGAGATTTTATACTCAAACCTGGCTTTTAATCCTATTTCATTGCATCACAAGCAGATACCAGCATTAATTTGTGATGACATGTTCACGATAAAACAGGACATATGCTTACCGGTAGATTAAAATATCAATTTGTGCCAGCAAAAAACAACAGCCTGTGTGTAACGTGATACTTCCTAATTGTAGTAGTGGATATGAAATTAACTTTTTAAAGGGACGCTGTCTATAAGTAAAGCCTATATTTAAGGATGTTGGCTGGGCAAGTTTTGACATCTTCAAGTCTAAACATTTTATTTTTTATATCATAGTTTTATTTGACAACAGAATTTTTCATTTTTTCCATTCTATTAGACATGGATATAATGTAGGATTTAAGATGGTAACATATCAAATTTTAAGCAAAATGTTTTTAAATATTTTTTCCGTCATTTGTGATCATTTTTTGTTGTCAACAAAATAGGGGTTATGGGTAGCTCTGAGTAGAATTTATCCTTTTGCTATAGTATAAATCAGATTTTTGTTTTTCAGTAGTGGAATACATATATAAAAGTAGATACTGAGCTAATTTCATTTTCGATCTCCATGTCAATATTGTGTGCACAGTATTTTACATTGAAAATGTCAAAATAACTCCAAAATGGGTGTAATTTAAAGAATTTTTAATAAAAAATCATTAGAAGCCTGGTGACCTATATATTTTTTTACTTGTTTTGAAAGAAATGTCATAGTACCTTGACATATACAAGTTTTAAAAAATGTTGATCATTAGAACATAATTTTTTATCTTGAATTAATTTTTCGGTAAAAACAAAAGTGGGTGGGGTACGGTCCATATATGTTTGCTTTTTAAAGTAAAAAGACGAATGAGGATTACAATTGTTTTTGTATGATTTGAAAGATATGTATATATGCAATCGAAAATTAATTGTTGTTTTTCAATAAACGTAATGTTATGAAAACAATTGTGAAAATGTTCAATGACTATATTTTTCGTCTTTTTAGTGAAATTTTGAAGTTAGAAATATGTGCCTTCTTCAATGACGTCTAGTGGGAAAAAAAGTGTGGTGACCTAGCCTTTTTTTGATAATTTTGAATCTAAATTATACCAAAGAAGCTTTAAATATGAATTAAAAACAAAATCTCATCACTACGTTCTTTCCCAGCCAACCTCCTTAACATAAAGAAGTAACAAGCTGATATGGGCACACGTCTATTTTTTTGACCGAATCCGGTCTATGGAATGGTTATGTCTGTCCATTCATCAATATTTGCATTTAGCTCCTTTTAGAGAAAACTATGAACGCTACCCTTTTGAATGCAGACAAAGGTACTTGAAGTTGCATAAACCCTAGATTTTATCAAGATGAAGGGCATTTGAAACATATTTGGTGGACACGTCACTTTAGGCGAGACACCATGTTGCGCGCAACTCTTGTTAAAGCTTGGCCCTTTATTTACTCGTATATGGACCCTTTGTTAATGGCCCTTTAAACATGGCCCTTTGCAAGGTGGCTCCTTGTCAAAAATCGTTTTGATTGGCCATCTTTGTTTACATAGAGTTATATAGTAAAAACTTGTAGCAACTACTCCTTTGAAACTACTTAACAGATGTTCATGAAACTTCACAGGAATCTTGATAAGACTCTTGATGTCTTATTGATCCAAGTAAAAGTTTCAGGTCGGCCGGAAATTCAAGATGGCCGCCACGGCTAAAAATAGATTTAAAAAAATCAAGCTTGTAACAACTACTTCTTGAATTAAATTGAATGTTGTTTAACGGCTCATCAACACAGTACATGTTATTTAGAGCCGCCCATTTAGAGAGAGGGGAAGGATACATAGGAATCAGGGAACCTGCCCTACTCTTAGTATCGAATAGATTAACGTGCTCGGAGGATAGACCGATACATGGGGCCACCCGGTTTACGTCCCCATCCGACGGACGAGGCTCGGCCAAGAACACACTGACGGAACTCAGTGGCACCACGGAGGATTGAACCCGGGGCCTTCGGTTACAAATCCGCCGTGCTACCGACTGCGCCACGCCAGCCCTCCACAACTACTTCTTGAAAACTATAAGTGATATTGATATGGGAATTTTCTTAAATGATCAGTATGACATGGTGTTGGTCCTTGTCGAAAATCGTTTTGATTCAACGTTAAACTTGGCTGCCAACGGCCATCTTTGTTTACATAGAGTTATATAGTAAAATCTTGTAGCGACAACACCTCTGAAACTAAACTACTTGACGGATTTTCATGAAACTTCACTGGAATGTTGCTCTTAATGTCTAAATGATCCTAGCAACATTTCAGGTCGGCCGGAAATTCAAGATGGTCGCGACGGCCAAAAATAGATTTAAAAAAAAACAAGTTTGTAGCGACTACTTCTTAAAAACTATAGGTGATATTGATATGTGACTTTTTCTAAAATAATCAGTATGACATGGTGTTGGTCCTTGTCGAAAATCGTTTAGATTCGACATTAAACTTGGCTGCTAACGGCCATCTTTGTTTACATAGAGTTATATAGTAAAAAGTTGTAGCGACTACTCCTCTGAAACTACTTGACGGATTTTCATGAAACTTCACAGGAATGTTGCTCGTAATGTCTTATTGATCCTAGCAAAATTTTAGGTCGGTTAGAAATTCAAGATAAAAATAGATTTTCAAAAAACAAGTCTGTAGCGACTACTTCCTGAAATCAAAATCAATCAGTAGAGCTTCAAGGTCATTAACCTCTTGTTTAATCAACCCAAAATAAAACAACTGTAGATTAGTAATCAATATCTTTCAAACCCAACACCGCAGATGATTTTAGTCTCGGCTGTTAAAAAAAGTCGGAAGGAACAGACCCCAGTTTGTATACTACTCGTAAATAATTGATAATATAACTTGCTTCTTTTTTGGGAGAGTGCAACTATTTTATTTTTTGGGTGAAACTTAACAGAAATGTACTCTTGATGTCTAATTGATCCAAGCAAAAGTTCAGGTCGGCCAGAAATTCAAGATGGCCGCCATAGCTAAAAATATTTTTTTAAACAAATTTGTAGCGACTACTTCTTAAAAACTATAAGTGATATTGATATGGAACTTTTTCCTAAAATGATCAGCATGACATGATGTTGGTCCTTGTCGAAAATCATTTTGATTCGTCATTAAACATGGCTGCCAGCGGCCATCTTTGTTTACATAGAGTTATATAGTTAAAACCTGTAGCTACTACTCCTCTGAAACTACTTGGCGGATTGTCATGAAACTTAACAGAAATGTACTCTTGATATCTAGTTGATCCTAGCAAAATTCAGGTCATCCGGAAATTCAAGATGCCCGTCATGGCTAAAATTAGATTTTTAAAAAACTAATTTGTAGCGACTACTTCTTGAAAACTATAAGTGATATTGATATGGGACTTTTCTAAAATGATCAGCATGACATGATGTTGGTCCTTGTTGAAAACTATTTTGATTCGAGAATAAACATGGCTGCCAGCGGCCATCTTTGTTTGCATAGAGTTATATATTAAAACTTGTAACGACTATTCTGAAACTACTTGACAGAATTTCATGAAACTTCACAGGAATGCTGATCTATATATAGCTATCAAAACATATCAGTAGAGCTTCAAGGTCATTGACCTCTTGTTTTATGTTCCCACACACAAGTGTACAAAACCTGATATGTTGACCAGGTTGTTGTTTTTCATTCGAGTTGTTTCTTCCATAGCACTATTTTGGGCTTTCACTCCAGAGTTTGGACGACTTCCTACTCTTCTTCAACACCTACAAAACACCCTGTCATATTTTCTTGGCAATGCATGTTGAATATCTTCAACAGTATGTACACTTTTGGAACAATATATAGTTATGTTCATTTGCCATGTTTTGTCCTGCTAAGCCAACTATACCCTCTTTAAACAATATCTTTAATATATATAGACAGGTGGTGAAAAAATCGTTCCTCAGCCGGGACTCGAACCCAGTGTCTCTGGTTTACCAGCGCTCTACCAACGGAGCTATCGCGGACAAACGGTTAGGAATCGATTATTCACCATTTACCTGTACCCGATTACATATATATATTAGTACTGTGCACAGATTATTGGTTTGCAACATTTTAGTCTCTAAAATAATCGTCGTACTACATCTAATCACTTGTATATATGTTACAAAACCAAATTGGTATATATATTATCGATATTATTACTTGACGATGACGTAACCAAGTTAATAAAGTGGTTGTGTTATCTTTGCACTTGACAGAATTACGCAGACGTTGTCTGTAGTTTATACAGCGCAAAACAGCAAGTATTACATGTATGGGATATTTTGAATTGTATGGAATTAAATGCAAGATATTCGTTTTGTTTAATAGTTAGTGACACAAGGTAACTGAAGTATAGGTAAAAAGTTTAAATCCGACAGAGTTATATAATATTTCGGAGGAAGAAAACGTCGGCTGTTCGTGGTTTGGATATTAACTGTCTTGACAGATCATTCGTCGAGGACACCACAACAGTTTAGTCAAACGTACGAGTGTACAAGGGATAATGGCGCTGAATTTCGGTATGGTGGTTATGTTGCTGGTAGTTAAGCTGTTTGCCATCTGGTTTATAAGTTGTTCGTGTGGGATAACGAAGACGGACGCGACATTGTTGGTAATTGTAATCTTACTGGTGGTGCTGGGTTTGTTACACTATGTATTGCCACCAGAACTTTTAAAAAATATTAAACAAGTACTGTTAACTGAGGACATTTAAAATTCAAATCAAAATTTGGATTATGAAATTCATATAAAGGCTAAATAAAAAGGAATCTACACGTTTATACTGTTTTGTTTCTGTTTCAAATGACAAATACAGATACAAAAGGGACAAAGAAAAGCAAAACAATACCTACAAATCGTAGAATTTGAAGGGGAAAAAAAGGAGTAAACAATATGCCTGTCAATAAAGAACTCCCCTAAAATTAGAGTATGCATCAACTTAGATCATACAGCTCAACGAAGACATTACTAAAGTTCGCCAGATTTAAGGATATAACCTGATAGACCAGTGCATATTAAGGTCAAATGTATATACACTTTAAACCAATAAGAAATGTGTGCCTTTTTTGTTGTTGTGTGTATATGTGTTTGTTGTTGTTGTTTTTTCATCGTGTGTCGAAAATTTAATTTCATCAGTTTGTTCAAATAAAATTAAAAAAAGTCAGTTCTAATTGAAGCAAACCGTTTTTGGAATGCACCGTCAGTGGTATGAGGGCATTCTAGGAATGTGACAAACCTAACAGCACTATGCAACACTACGCTAGAAGAAGTAGTCTCTCATGCATGCCTTTAATTTGATGCCCTAAATAAGAAACAATGTCCAGAATAAAGGCAATTTATTATTTATTTAGGTCATACATACCTATTTTATCAAAATTTCACTAAGTTAACTTTTTATCATCTGTTTAAAAGGTTATAACTCTGGTTATAATCATGCTACATGTATCATAGAAAGTGTATCATGTTACTGTAAATAGAACACTGGCTCGCTGAAGGGCATAATATATTATATAGAGTGGAGTCTTGGTGTGGAGTCTTGGAGTGGAGTGGAGTGAATAATTAGAGTGACCTTGGAGTCACATTTTGGGAATCTACGGAAGCTAATTCGGGCCATATGAGTTAGCTAAAATATGTTTAAATATGAAATTGGTAATGAATATCAATCATCTGAAACATCACTGAATGTAAAAAACAAACCATGGAAGTAACATTTACAGCACTTCTATTTCCCATTCATTCCAACACTTACAAAAAGCACCGCCCATCAGTGCCTTCAGCACTTTGATTAATATGTGTATTGATTGTTGTCATTTTCCCCTCTTCTTGCGATTAATTTCGTTGATTAAAACACATTGTACATACTGTTTGCCAAAGAAAGAATGAATCATATTTTAAACTGGCAATGTATGACATTAATGATAAAGTGAACTGTCGAATTAAATAATGATCATTGGAATAAAATCACGAAAACGCGGCTGTTTATGCAAAAGAAAAAAGGTAACATACTCGGTTATATTTGTTCTGTTCGTGAGAGGTTTTGAATTGGTGTTTTAAGGCGCACCAACACATGAAAATGTTATATGGCGCCTAACAGGCATGCACATGCCAGGTTCATCTTCCATGTACATCGAGATAACATATGGAAAATGGGCCTAGAACCTTCTCACCCTGAACTGCAGAGTTGCTGCAAATTCTATCGTAGAAACTCCATTTACGCTGGAGCCACGTTATTGTTTTTCTGCCACTGCTTTGATGCGAGCGAGATAGCACCTGAAACAATGCAGGGATCATGATGAAGACCTTTAATGAACATGAACAAAAATTATAAAATGAACATGAATTTGGGGGGATTCTACCCCTTTGCCTACCCCTCCAAAGGGATCTGCAGTGGCCCTATTCTTTTCCCCCGTGACCAAACGGGGGCCCCCGGGAACCACACGGGGCTCGTGAGAGGTAAAACTACAATTTAAGTTTAACCATATGCACTCAGTACATTTGCAAACACAACACTTGGTATGTTTTAAATGTCTAGAGATGTTAAAGATGTTAAAGTTAAATGTGTTTTAACTGACAGAAGTAGAGCAAATTGTATGCAGCTATGTATCGCCATAAATTATGTTAACCTTTGGGACAAAGAGACTTGTGTGCTACTTGATTTTTCAAAAAATAAACAGAGGACTGATAAAAAATGTTGCGTTTTTAAATGTGTGACTCTAAACAACGCTATCAAAATACATTTTATATTAATTTTCGATCATCGATTAAGAGGATCCAGTTGACATTATATTCCATCAGCATAATGTCGACCGAGGCGATAGCCTATGCAGACTATTTGATTTGATGATAGTTTGAGTTGTCTCAAATACTATACTGAACAAAAAATAAAAGAACTTCCGACTTTTTTGCTGGTATTTTCATAGGCCAGTTTTTGAGGGCGTATACAAGCTTAAATAGCGTTTTAATAAAACAATGTTTAATGTTTGTAAGCACACTTAAGTGAGAACTGAATATCCCATTAAACAGTGCAATAATATTTTATGGATGATATGGAAATGTTAAAGGGAGGTAATTTGTCGATAATGAATGTCGATAATCAAAAGCTGCCATCTACACAATTTTTTTGTGTGAATTTCTTTGGTATTAAAGGAACATATAGAGAATATTGTCTCGGACAAATTTCGATAATTTTCGCAGATTTAATTTGTTTTTGTGGCCAAAGTGCATGTTTTAAGGAAAAGGGGGCTAACTTCCTTTTCAAAAACATCTTTGTTTGGGCTCTTGTTGGTGATCTGTCTAATTATCCCCAGCCGAAAAAGGCGGGGATATTAATTTGGCGTTGTCCGTCCTTCCTTCCGTCCGTCCGTCCGTCTGGAGCCATACCTTCATAACTGCAGGTTGGATTTTCGTTACACTTTTTTCCGGAATCGCCCCAGTAACGCCGGAGTTATTGCCCTTTAATTGCTAAAAAATGCTTAATTCTGTCCGTCCACAGCCATATTTTGTTAACCGCTTGTTTGATTTTCATTAAACTTCATTATAATGTGTATCCCAATAGTGGGATGTGACGCGGCAAATTTATTTCGGAATCGTCCAAGTAACGCTGGAGTTATTGTCCTTTAATTGATAACAAATGCTTAATTCTGTCCGTTATCTTGATAACGGCTTGTTTGCTTTTCATAAAACTTGGTTGTAATGTTTATCCCAATAGTGGGGTGTGATGCGGCAAATTTATTTCGGAATCGTCCTAGTAACGCCGAAGTTATTGCCCTTAAATTGATAAATGTCCCCTTGAATTATTCAGGTCGTGGGTTCAAGTATCACAGGAGGAATATTTTTCTTCTTCTTCTTTTTTTTAAAAATTATTTCCTTTTTTTCATGAGAACCCTTGGTTCATGGGTTCAATTTTTCTAAAAAGACATAAAAAATTGTGTTAATTTTTCTTTAGCGGGGAGCTTAGAGCCCTTGTTGGATCAGTTTTACATAGAGTTATAGGGAAGAATTTCAAAGATCTTCTCTGAAACTACAAGAGATAAAGGTTTAATCTTTTTTATTTATTATTAGCTTACGGATCCTCTACCAGCTTTGTTCAAATGGTGGCCCTGGGGTCAAATTTGGCCCCACCACAGGGGTCACATGTTTTACATAGACTTATATAGGGAAAAACTAAAAAAAAATCTCTGAAACTACAAGAGTCAACAGTTTAATATTTTGTATTTACACTCAGCTTATGGTCCTCTACCAAGTTTGTCCAATGTTGACACTGGGGTCAAATTTGGCTCTGCCCCTGGGTCACATGTCAAACTTGGTCTGAGTGTTTATATTAATGGACGTTTGATTTATTTTAAAACTAGCCAAACTTGAGCCAAATGGTGATGAATTTCAAAAATACTATCTAGTAGATATTCGAATTTATGAAGGCTCAAGGTCATGATTATACAACTAAAAAAAATCCGAACAAATTTCTTCCACTCGAGGATAATACATCATTCGGCGGGGGATATCAAATCATCGGATTTGCTTGTTATTCTTAAAACATTTTTGTTCAGTATATAAACATGAACAAACATAAGGGCACAGACAGTGTAATGCAGTGGTAGCAGTCGACTATTTCTTTTCATTCATTACTATTCTTACGTTCACTCTCACGAAAGCAGTGGTTTGTCAGAAGCCGATTTCGATAATTTGACCAATATTAAATCTTTCAATTTAAAATACCCATGTCTAAAGACTTTAAATATCTGGAACTCCAAATTTAGGACTTGTCTCATAAAAGACAGAACCATTAAAAAACAGGAACACTAAGATGCCAAGATACTGTATACGTATACACTCATTTTCATAGAACCAAAATCAATTCAAAAAATAATAACAAAATAAAAAAAATAAAAAAAATAACATGACAATGCTTGAAAAATGTAACAAATAGGTGACAGTTTATATGTAAGACAAATATGGCCCAAGAACATGTTCACATAACATATACAAATAAATGTTTGTTAGATGACGTTAGAATAGCAAAGCCTAATGCCACAGAATCCACTCGGTCCAGTAACGAGTATATTCTATTGTGTGTTTGGGTAATTCTAAGGATTATAGTCCCTTCGCCATTATAGCCAAACAGAGAATCCCGGTGGAGTGTTGACTGTCTAGTGAGTGATTGTGTGTACTGCTATGTATCTACAGTTTACTTGAAGCAGATATAGTGCTGCCACACCTGTGAATACCACGCCGTAGTACATGATACCCAACCCAGTCTTATTATTCTGAGACCGGGTCAACCAGACGTACTTATTATTTGCTTGTCAAGCATGTTTAACGTCTTCGGTATGACGCTGTCAGGAGTTAACCTTTTGCACTAAATGAAAGTACTTATTAATTCCTGCGAACTCTCCAGTGTTTTAAAACGGCCCCTTTCATAAGTTGACAGTGTCTTACGCTGATTATACAGTCCAGCCTAATCTAGTTTGAAACATTAACACCACGTTTTAGACAGCGAGGTTCAACACATGAAACGTTGAACCTTGTATATATTAAATTTTCCTCAGGCTACCTGCCTTATGATTATACCAACTTTCAATTGTTCAAAGCAATGATTCTAAAACACAATCATTTACAATGAACTCCAAACACGAGCTCATATCAACACCCGTTGATTTTTAACTAAACAATTGGTTCGAAACTTTACCTGTTCGAACCTACAACTATATAATTATATATCCGCAATAAAGTAAAATACGATCTTGCAAACCCTAACACTTAAAATACTGATTGTTTCAGCATCATACGTCGAGCTGAACACTGCAATGAGCTATCCTTTATTATAGCTCCAACCCTGTGTTAATATTGATATCTCAGACTCATAGGTTGGGCTGGACACTAGACTGAGCTATCACTTATTGTTTGGGGTGCTTGTTTCAGCCAAACGTTTTTTTGGACTTTTTAGACAAAGTTCATCTAGTACTTAAAGAAGTTGTATATCAATGAAACAGACTTTTAGTGGTAAATAATAATACTTTCCCTTTCAAATAGATAACTATCAGCTTTCAAACGTATGTTCGACCACATTGAACACTTTGTATCAACCTACAACGGTTCAACTATCAGCATCAAACTCTGAGCTGTACCTATTCTGACCTGTCCCTTGGTCAGCCTGTAGTTCGAACGTACGTTCTACAACTCGTCTGTCGAACTGCGACGTTCAACTATACTCACGAGCTACGAACTCCGCAGTACTCTGTCTTGTAGCTCAACCCTTCTTCTTTCAAGCAATACTACTATGTGAAGTCTGTGTTATATTAAACCTGCCGTGAAGACCAAAAGAAACCTATATACTGGTAGATTCCTACTGAACAAATTGCCCTCCGCCCGACGCAATTAAAGCTCTTTCTTCATACTTTTTCATTAACTATGTCTATTATAACTAAGATGTTTGAAATAATTTCGAATATAAAATATTTATGTTCTTAATTTCTTAAAACCAAACACCTTCATTCAACAAGGTAAATTACGGTAACGTAGATTTAATAACGCAGGTATCAAAGCTATAAACATTACGTGAAACGAAATTTTGTAGTTTAAAAAGCATAAATAATGTTCAAAATGAGTTGTTACAATCAATTATGTTTAAAGGAATGCTTCAATAAACATTTAATAGTTTATTGGATGATTTATTCTATTATTTCTTTTAACATGCAGAAAATAGAAAAAGATTTAAAAACACACAATGTAACGGACATTACAAGAACCAAACATAATGGAATAATTTTCGAAAATAACATCATTAATGTTCTTAATGTCTTACGTTAAAAAACTTAATAAAACAAGGTAACGTAAATTGCGGTAACGTAGGCTTAGTAATGCAGGTATCCAAGGTATAAAAAGTAAGTGAAACGAAAGTTTGTATTATAAAAGACATGAATATTGAAGACAATTTAAAATACAAACCCTTTCTTCCATACATTTTTAGTCTTTAAATTGCAGTAAAATTAATTATTATTTTATAGGTAACGTATTCTACACCCTGTAACACGATAATGCCCCAAAGCTCAGATGGCACACATGTTCCAAAATGCTCTACACATAATGGGCTTTCAGATAAATAGGGTGTACAAAATTCCGCCTTGGGGAGTGGGGAGAGTGGGTAGGGTTTCTCATACTAGCTTACAGCATATGGTTATACTTATCATACATTAGATGGTAAATATAGTTTTACCTTTACTATTACAATAGCGTCCATTCATTTGTTAGCCAGTCATTTATTTAAAGAATTGTATATGTTTAAAAGTCTATGATGTTAAACATAATCATAACATAATCATGATCTAAAGAATTGTATCATATTATTAAAGCAAATACGAGACTCGGTGTATAACAAAAGATTTTGTTAATCGACGGATCTACGGTGTAATTTATTCTTCATAGCTAGTGCCAGATGTTCAACCGCCGGTATAAGATTTCAATGCATGCGGTTTCTAAATGACAATTGTGACATTCAAGTACAGTGAAAAAATGTTTGGCTTACTGTATGGGTGTATTTCCTTTCAAATAATTTCAAATAAAGACATTTAATACGATTATGTGAATATCAACATTTAAGAATTATGCTCCCTTTTGTGGAATTCCATTACGATTCAAACAATCCTAAATAAGTTTACATGTAACTTGCATTATAATATGTTTACACATTTACCTAGACACGTGCTATACTTGAATAATGAAAAAGTGTGTATTGATCCATACTAAGCTTATATCATACTCAAGATCATGTGTGTATTTGACTAATTCACATAGTTATCGAGTATGCATATATAATTCAAGGGTAGCACTGCCTAGATACATATTTAAACATACTAAACTGGAAGTTTCATGTAACAAATATTCAAGATTATTTGAGTTCTAATATGTACTTTTATTTACACTGTCTTGTCAATTTGAACGTTGCAGACAGGATAATATCGAGGTTGTGTACACTTAAAACCGATTTAAGCTAACCAGACAGACAGACAGACAGATATTTTTTATTGATTTAAACTATACAAGTTTATCACCATATACAATATGCAAACATTTATACGTGACAGAATAAACAAAACAAACAAACAACAAAAACATAATTTTGCACACTAGTTTCAAATAAATTGTATTATTTGAATAATTTGAATATAACCAGTGGGCCATATTGCCTACTGACCGTTCCAAGTCGATAACCCTGCCTTCCGTTGTGTATTGTCGTTTTTATTGTATAGTTAATTTGCTCTTAGTTTATGGTGCAAAGCGAATCTACGGTGTCGTTGTGTTTGGGTGCTGTGATTTCTATAGGACCATTTTTCTCATTCTTTTTTAGACATTTTGCGAATCCGAACTCAATTTACTACATATAAACGCATTAACCGGTCAGGCAAAACATCACCTTATTGGTATCATTGCGAAGCGTCGAATTACGAGTTACCAACTCTTAATTTATTTTACTTACATTCAATTACGGGTATGTTAAGTATACGTGAATAAATCTAGACTTTTAGTTGGCACTTTTATGTTTTATATAAAGAAATTAACCCGGATATAACTACAAAACCGTTTATCAAAACTCTAACCAGCTGTTCAGGTCATGTAATAATGTATATGTTCGATTAAACGTATTGTTTTTTCACGCGTTCTTAAAATACCCGTGTTTGAATATGCGTAAAATGAATTCTTAATTCGACATTGCAGTTTTGGGTTTTGTCCAAGCTGATTAAATTAGTTTACATTGTAAATCTATAGAATTTGGATTCTTAAAGTATGTAGGTTATATGTATATACCTCGTCAGTTGTTTAGAAGCAGTGTACATAATTATGTTGTAAAATGTGTTTGTTGTTGGCGGGATTGCTACGTTAATCGGCACACATTTATATCAATCTTGAGAATAATAAGGTCGTATCTACAAGTTAAGACCCAACTTTTTATAATATCAAACAATAATGACAAAATTATAAGGTCGCATCTACCACTTACAACCTTATATGATTATAGCCCTGTAGTTACGACCTTTTTGCAAAAAAATAGCATCCAGACAAAATAATAGATGAATAAAACCCTGCTAAAGCAAACTGATATGAGGACGGGTACCAGACTGAAAGTTGAGCAATTGTGTATTGTGTATTGTTTGCTGCGGTCATATAAGGTCGTAAGTAACATTTACGACCGTATAATTCTAGACCATCGAAATGGATGTGATATGTTCCTATTTTATCATTCAACCTTACTCTATAGTTCCTCTACCTCATATGGACCTTTCCATTGTAACATTAGTTTCTTATGATCTGTTGGCAACAAAATTAAAACTTTGTCACCCTCTCAAACTTCTAGTTCGGGCTTTCTGATCATTGTGGTGTTTGTATTCATGCTGAGCTTCGTTCAAACTTTGTCTTGCAATCTTGCATGTCTCTTCAACCTATTCCTCAAGTCAAACACATACGCAAATGATTTCATGGATAGTGACATATCGAAAAGGGCTATTTTCGAAATAATTACCAATATAGAAAGCGCGTGAGAAACACAAACTGAAATGGATACAATTTGCGGAGACTTATGTGAAGTTATTTTAAATGAAATGAACAATACAATTCCTAAATATAATACAACAAAAAGATCCCAAAAACCTTGGGAATAATAAATAAATCCTTGGGAATAATATGCGTATCAGAGAACGTGATTTTCTAGTGATGCTACTAGAAGAGCATTGCATCGTGACAATATTTCAGCGCGAGACGCGTTTGATAAACTTCTACGTATATCCGAGCGTAATTATAGGCGCAATATTTCATTTGAATGCGACGAAATGGTGACTTAGAAACCCTAATGAGTTTTGGGAGAAAATTAAAAAGTTGGGTCCACGGAAAGATAAATCTATACCAGTTGAAATAGTCGACGAAATAGTCGACGATCTAGGTTGTGTTATCACAGATTATGATATTGTTTTAGACAGATGGAAGCGTGATTTTGAGGGTCTTTGTAATAGTGGTCAGATTGACAATTGTAACTATTATTGGAAAATTCTATGTCGGACCCGCTATATGATTCAAATGATCAGCTTAACAACCATGTAACCTTACAGGAAATTATGGTTATTATCATGCACGCCAAGTCTAAATCCGCCTGTGGCGATGATAGAATACCATATACTGTTCATAAATATCCACCTGTTATAGCAATTTTGCACAAGCTATTTCAATTTGTGTTTGACACGAGCATTATACCATCCGAATGGAGAAAAGCTATTATATGCCATGTTTTGAAAGACGCTAATTCTGAACGAAGAATACCTTTGAACTACAGAGGGGTTAGTCTTCTCTCATGCATAAGCAAACTTTATAGTTCATTCATAAATAGACGTCTTACAATGTTTTTGAAAGTGCGGACGAGCAGAATGGATTCAGAAAATACCGTTCATGTGAAGATCATATATTTACTCTTAACAGTGTTCTCCGTAATAACTAATCTGCTTTTCCTGCGTTCATCGAATTGCGCAAAGCGTTTTGACTTCATAGATCGTGATATGCTGCTTTACAAGTTACTTTTATACAAAATTGATGGAAAGATATACAACTCCATCAAAAATATCTACGCAAGTTCGGTATCGTGTGTCCGTCTTAATGGTTCGCTTAATGAGTGGTGTAATTGCGCAACCGCAGTGAAACAGGGAGATAACTTGTCACCGACGCTGTTCTCGATATTTGTTAATGACCTTGTCCGTGAGATATATGACCTTGACCTTGATGACCCGCTTGATAACCGTAACTGTCGGCATTATTATATGCTGATGAAATAGTGCTCTTGGCGAGTTCGGAAGAGGATTTACAGCGCATGTTAGATACCTTTCAGAGCTGGTGCCGTAGGTGGCGTGACTTATAAACACTGAAAAATCCCAGTGCGTTCTCTTTAGAAAACCGCGTAGTAATAAAAGCAATTACGTTTTTAAAATTGGGGATAATGTATTAGAAACAGTCGGACAGTACAAATACTTAGGTGTCAAATTTTATGAACACTTGAATGTTTCTTATAATTGCGACGCTTTAGCTAAAGGTGCAGGCAGGGCTCTTGGAAGCATTATATCTAAAATACATACATTCAAAGAATTTGGTTTTAATTCATACGAAAATGCGTAGTTCCGATTCTTGGTTCGTCTCTATATGGGGTCACAAACAGTATCAGTCGATAGACAATGTCCAAATTCGTGCCTCGAGATACTTCTTAGGCGTTCATAGATTCGCTCCAGTTCCAGCAATTATCGGCGACAATGGGTGGCTTCCAAGTTTATATAAACACTGGACCTCGATATCACGATTTCGGAATAGAATGGTGACTTTGGATGACAATCGTCTAACAAAACGTGCTTTCAACTGTGACTATACCATTTGCAATAATAACTGGTCAAGCAGTGTTAAAAACATAATGCAAGAACTTGGTTTAATTATTCAATTTAATAATAAAATTACCGTTAATATGTCAACTTTAAATGTCGTCATAAGAGACTATTACGAGAGAATGTGCATACAAAAGACTAGAAGTTTACCGAAATTGAGGTCTTATATTCTATTTAAAGAAACCTTTGTTGCCGATAAGTACGTGAAAATGACACTTACTAAAGGTGAGCGATCTATTTTAGCCCAATTTCGTTGTGATATACTACCAATTAGAATTGAAACTGGGAGATACGTCGGCGAAAATCAAAACCAGAGACTTTGTAGATATTGTAATGATATTGATGTTGAAGATGAACACCATTTCTTACTATACTGTTCTTTTTATAATGATATAAGAAACACTATATTTAATACAACTCTACATAACAGAGACATTTTAACTTTTGATAAGAAAGAGAAACTTAAATTTATTATGCTTACTCATCACAGGAAAGTTGCAAAATACTTATTTAAAGCTTTTTTTAAGAGACGCAACTCAACTTATACTGTTACAAAACTTATTGTATTATCAAGTATAATGTCATTGCTATACTATAAATGTGCAATCATATTTAATAGCGAGCACAGCTAGCGAGAAGTGCCGAAGGCACTTCGAGCGCAAGCGAACTTTACGGTAACGGGAGAAAAAAAAAAAAGAAAAAAAGAAAGAAAAAAAAATGAAGATAATTGCTAATCTATGTGTCTCGATTTTGATGGTAAATCGTCGTTGTCACGCTTTAAGCATTTCTAACGCAGACACCGGCTCCCACTATAGGAGATTTAGTTTCGAAATTCTGATTTGTTTTCTTTAAAACAGTTTTCTGTTCAACGTTTCCGTTATGACTGGTTAGAGTAGAGTTTCAGAAATAATTTGAAAGTCTCTCCGACTCCTTCACAAAGTCCTATAGAATATGTGCAGCAGAATATTTAAAGAGTTCAAATGCGAAACTAAGGCTTTTTAAAATTATGTGGTTTCCGTGGGAAATTTCAAAATGACAACAAATGCAGGAATATGCTGAACATGTCAACAATTGGAGAGCGCACAATGATTAAACAACACTAGCAGCATATGTGAGTTATTCATTTAGTATGTTTTTTTATTTGTAAACACTCGGTATGAAGGTTAAATTGTCTTGGCCGGAAACTTTCCACATTATGCAAATTAGCGCGTGTTAAAATCAGTGACGTAACAGTAGTAAATATTGACATTATTTGCAGACGACTTGTGACATCTCATGTAATTTCTGGAAGACTCGGATTGCTTTTACTTTGTACTAACACTTTTGTGAGTTGATGTTGAGGTAGTTTAAATGATTAATTGTGGACAAATCGATTATAATTTCTTTCACTTCGTACTTCGTTTCTTCAACCGTTTACTACAGTGTCAGTGAATAGCTACCGTGACTCCTTCTTCCCGTCCGGCATCAGATTATGGAACTCCCTCCCAGTCAGCCTCATCGACGCACCATCCCTCGAAGTGTTCCAGACGAGGATGGTTGCTATGACGGAGTGACCAGTTACAAGATGTTTTTAACCTGTTTTTAACTGCACTACCGACCCTCCCTCACGTGTACATAGTTCACAATGTGCGAGTATGCTCCAGAGGAGTCCTGCACAGTAACGGAAGAAGAAGAACACTTTTGTGAGTTTATGTTGAGCAAGTTTTAACTGCACCTTGAACTTTCCATCACTCATGTAAATATTCAGCGTTGAGAAACCCAGCACAGTACTGGAAGAATAAGAAGTTTAAATGATTAATTATTTATGGACAAACCACCATGGCGCGAACGGAAAGCGTTTCTTCAGTCTACCCCCTAGAATAATCTACAAAATATCCCCCCCCCACCCCACACCCACCACCACCCTGAAGAAAAAGAGGAAAAGTTTCCTCAGACAGACCTCCCTCTCCTGGAAAGTCTTAGACTACAAGCCACCACACCACTCCCCAGCCAGCATGGCCATATCTGATAGATTTTGGTAATTGGTCGGAATGTCGGCAGACTGCCGCTCTGTTACCGATATCAGTAACAGAGCGGCAAGGCCCGATGTCTATCTGTTATCTGTATATAGGAAACATATCGGTTCGATATAGGCTTGCTGACTGGGTTTGTGTGTTTTTTTTATGATTTGCTGAAAAGATATCGGTCAGATGTCGGCTAAATGTTGGATATGCCGACGTCGGGTCGATGTAGAGCCGATTAATGAAAATATTTTCCAATTTTTGAATTTTTTGTTTGTATGGCATGCTAAATTGATTGTTCAATGCATTAATCTGAATGAATATAGCACATTTCTTCTAATGTCTATTATTATATTTCGGGCCAACGTCAGGCCGACGTAGTTTGTATCACTTGATACCATATATCAGGCCGCTGTCAGTCCGATATAACACGCCATAAATGGAGGTAATGACATGTCATTTTGAATATTGTATATTTATTGTTAATGTGAACAGATATTCCTCGCAAATGTCATTTGTTACATTGCAAAATGATGCTACCTCAGAGCTCCAGATAAGGGTTTGGACTTTGAGTATTTTTACTCCATTGTTTTTAATTTAATTGGGTATTTGCATTTTGAAATTTGGTAAAAAATAAATTTTACCCCATCATTTATTTTTCAATTGGGTATTTTTACCCTACCTGGATGTTTTCAATTGGGTATTTCCTTGTAAAATTAACTAACAACAAACAAAACACATAATCAAACATGGTACTCACGTTTATCATTATGTTCTGTGCGTTTGACATTTTTAACCGACGCTTGATTAAGATCGCCCAGCGCATACACGATATAAAAAGGGTACAGGCAAAAATGAGTAAATCTCGCACAATTAAAACTGAATTTCGGAACCAGTCTTTTACTTATATTTGATTTTGTTTCGAGATATTGTGAGAACTCTGGGCCAATACGCGATCGATTAGAAATGAAAAATTGCAAATACGCAAGCAATTCGAGAGGAATTGCTTATCAAATATTTATTTTGCGTTATGATACGCATGGTTTTGTATTTATATTGCTTTTTCCACCATTTTTTTTGCGTATTTACGCAAATATGCACCTTATCTGGAGCTCTGCTACCTACATTCACAAGAGTTTTATTTATTGCTAATGAATATTTTTACAGTCGAGCTAATTGAGATAAGCACCTAAAAAAAGATATATATATATAAGGTAGTGAGTATTCATTAAATTGATTTGATAAAAATAATCGGACGGAGTTAAAAGCCCGATAACCTTGTATGTTGCGAAACATATACATGTATTTTGGATTGGTAATCCGATGCTCTAGCTACATACTGTGCTAGCTGGATGGTGACAATAGAACGAATTTGATGTTTATCTGTCATAATGGGCCCACTTCGGGTCGAAACTATATCGGATACATATTGGATAGATAACTAACCGATGATGGATAGTAAACTAAAAGGATGTCTAACCGATGATGGATAGTCGGCATGCTGACTGGGTTTGTGTGTTTTTTTTATGATTTGCTGAAAAGATATCGGTCAGATGTCGGCTAAATGTTGGATATGCCGACGTCGGGTCGATGTAGAGCCGATTAATGAAAATATTTTCCAATTTTTGAATTTTTTGTTTGTATGGCATGCTAAATTGATTGTTCAATGCATTAATCTGAATGAATATAGCACATTTCTTCTAATGTCTATTATTATATTTCGGGCCAACGTCAGGCCGACGTAGTTTGTATCACTTGATACCATATATCAGGCCGCTGTCAGTCCGATATAACACGCCATAAATGGAGGTAATGACATGTCATTTTGAATATTGTATATTTATTGTTAATGTGAACAGATATTCCTCGCAAATGTCATTTGTTACATTGCAAAATGATGCTACCTCAGAGCTCCAGATAAGGGTTTGGACTTTGAGTATTTTTACTCCATTGTTTTTAATTTAATTGGGTATTTGCATTTTGAAATTTGGTAAAAAATAAATTTTACCCCATCATTTATTTTTCAATTGGGTATTTTTACCCTACCTGGATGTTTTCAATTGGGTATTTCCTTGTAAAATTAACTAACAACAAACAAAACACATAATCAAACATGGTACTCACGTTTATCATTATGTTCTGTGCGTTTGACATTTTTAACCGACGCTTGATTAAGATCGCCCAGCGCATACACGATATAAAAAGGGTACAGGCAAAAATGAGTAAATCTCGCACAATTAAAACTGAATTTCGGAACCAGTCTTTTACTTATATTTGATTTTGTTTCGAGATATTGTGAGAACTCTGGGCCAATACGCGATCGATTAGAAATGAAAAATTGCAAATACGCAAGCAATTCGAGAGGAATTGCTTATCAAATATTTATTTTGCGTTATGATACGCATGGTTTTGTATTTATATTGCTTTTTCCACCATTTTTTTTGCGTATTTACGCAAATATGCACCTTATCTGGAGCTCTGCTACCTACATTCACAAGAGTTTTATTTATTGCTAATGAATATTTTTACAGTCGAGCTAATTGAGATAAGCACCTAAAAAAAGATATATATATATAAGGTAGTGAGTATTCATTAAATTGATTTGATAAAAATAATCGGACGGAGTTAAAAGCCCGATAACCTTGTATGTTGCGAAACATATACATGTATTTTGGATTGGTAATCCGATGCTCTAGCTACATACTGTGCTAGCTGGATGGTGACAATAGAACGAATTTGATGTTTATCTGTCATAATGGGCCCACTTCGGGTCGAAACTATATCGGATACATATTGGATAGATAACTAACCGATGATGGATAGTAAACTAAAAGGATGTCTAACCGATGATGGATAGTAAACTAAAACGATATCTAACCGATATTGGACCGATGTGTAGCCGACAAGATATCGGTCCGACTTGAAGCCGATGGGCACGCCGATCTCAGGCCGATATCGTTTGCGATACTGGTCCTATATAAAATAAAATATGGGGCTGATGAAGGCTAGATATAGGATTGCTGGCTGGGTCCTCACCCAATAGATTTGTTCATTTCAAAATACGTTCATTTCAAAATACCTCCCCCCCACCCACCCACACACACACACCGAACGACCCACAAAACACACACACACACCTGTGTGTACTACGGTGTGGTATTCCAGTGTGTCAGCACTATAGACTGTAGATAGATACATTACACTAAACACAATCATAAGTCCAGATTCTATTGTGCCCATACAGGTGGGTGTCCTATCGTTTAAAATATGGTGGATGGTCTGGTTCTCATTTATTTGACTCAGATAGTGATATCTGTGGTTGATAAAAATGACCTCATTATAGAATTTAAAAACCGAAATTGTTTGTATTTGTTTTATGACATAATTATAGACCAGTGGTACGATTCACCGGAACACAACAGACCAGAACAGAGATGAAACACCAGGATGTACTGGAACTGCCTTTTCGGTGAAAAGCAAAAATGAGATTTACACTACAGAAGGGCTGCACACTGAACATCTTCAAGAAAAGAGTCATCTATCCTTTGTTTATATTTAAATGGTTGTCTGTGACTGATAGTTGCATTATTCTGTCAGGCATTTACAACCAGCATTGGATGGTGACACTAGCATCTTTTAGGAGTGGCTTATTGGGTCAGTCAAACACAGATTGGATTTCTTCAAACCCATACACTGAAGTGAATGCAACTTGCCATCTTGTACAGACGGTTCTTATTCAAGGTAAGATCAGGACAGATGGACTGTGGTGTTAAAATTAAAACAATTATCCCTATCTCTCATCTATTTGTGAATCATATTTAGTGTTATCGGCTAAATACACAGGTCACAGTTTGCATATATTTAGTAATAAATAATAACATAGAAAATATCAACATTTCTGGCAAAATAAAAAAAAATGTAAAAAAGCAATTGGAACAATGTATGTATATGTATAAAGTGAACAATCTTTCAGTTTAGTTATATCACGACAGTGTATACTTGAAGCAGTGAGGTAAATGCTAAATTTGGCAGTTTAGTTTCTTTCAAGCTAGTCTAAAACGTTTTAATCTAATTATACTCACTGAGTTGCAAAAGAAAGTGTATACAGCTCAGATGTGAAACAAAGTGTGCAATGATTTATTTTTAGAATAAAATGTATAAATTCCAAAATTAATTTACGTCATGTTTGGTACCAAAGATGTTGTCATTCTATTGCCAATATCATGTTGTCATTTTTTTTCAATAGGTTGAATTGCTTGATAAAAAGGATAGGGGTGTAAAGTAAAATTTTCAAAGTGTAAATTTTCTTTTGTGACTGAGTATATATACTTGAATTCATTATTATCATAATCAAAAAACGTTTTGAACTTATGTTTTGCCTGTTTTAATCAGTGTCCCTTCAGTAAGAACAATATGATAAATGCAATTTGCCCCTTTCAAACTGTACATTGCATTTAATGATTTATTCATTCTTATTATTATTGAGGCCCACAGGAGGATGGAAGGGGTACATCTTCCTTTTTCCCTGAAAATATTAGTCAGTGTTCCCATGTTCCCAACATCTATTTTGCTTTGTTCCCCAACATTACTTGACCAATGTTCCCCTGTTCTCTAAAAGTACTTTTAGTGTTTAAAAGATTTGCTAATGTTCCCCAAAATTCATTCTGTCCTACAGTATTTATAGCTGCAACACTGTCATCACAAAGATATTGTTTGAAATGTTAACTTTTTGTGATTTTTTTTAAATATTAAAACTAAATGTTAAAATTTTATTTCCTGTAAAGTCATGTTCCATTGTTCCCTAAAAATGTGTCTATGTTCTCTTTTCCCCTGAAAATAACAGCCATTGTTCCCTTGTTCACCAAATATAAATGGCCATTTTCCCCAAAACCCCTGAGAGGACTCATTATTGTTTGACAAGTTATTTGTATTGTTCTTTCATTGAGTTTTATCTGTTTAAAATTTACTTTCACATTTTCTGTGCTCGCCTCAAGGTTTTACCTTAGTTCATATTATCCACTGAACTATTTATTATTGATTTATTCAATTTAAGCGAACTTTACGGTAACGGGAGAAAAAAAAAAGGAAAAAAAAAAAAAAGGAAAAAAAAAAGAAGATAATTGCTAATCTATGTGTCTCGATTTTGATGGTTAATCGTCGTTGTCACGCTTTAAGCATTTCTAACGCAAACACCGGCTCCCACTATAGGAGTTTTAGTTTCGAAATTCTGATTTGTTTTCTTTAAAACAGGTTTCTGTGCAACGTTTCAGTTATGACTGATTAGAGTAGAGTTTCAGAAATAATTTGAAAGTCTCTCCGACTCCTTCACAAAGTCCTATATAATATGTGCAGCAGAATATTTAAAGTGTTCAAATGCGAAACTAAGGCTTTCTAGAAAATATGTGGTTTCCGTGGGAAATTTCAAAATGACAACAAATGCAGGAATATGCTGAACATGTCAACAATTGCAGAGCGCACAATGATTAAACAACACTAGCAGCATATGTGAGTTATTCATTTATTATGGTTTTTATTTGTAAACACTCAGTATGAAGGTTAAATTGTCTTGGCCGGAAACTTTCCACATTATGCAAATTAGCGCGTGTTAAAATCAGTGACGTAACAGTAGTAAATATTGACATTATTTGCAGACGACTAGTGACAACTTAGGTAATTTCTGGAAGACTCGGATTGCTTTTACTTTGTACTAACACTTTTGTGAGTTGATGTTGAGCTAGTTTAAATGATTAATTGTGGACAAATCGATTATAATTTCTTTCACTACGTACGAACACTTTTGTGGGTTTATGTTGAGCAAGTTTTAACTTCACCTTGAACTTTCCATCACTCATGTAAATATTCACCGTTGTGCGAAGATGTTCCAGAGGAACCCAGCACAGTACTGGAAGAATAAGAAGTTTTAAATGATTAATTATTTATGGACAAACCACCCTCGTCGCGAACGGAAAGCGTTTCTTCAGTCTAACCCCTAAAATAATCTACAATATATATCCCCCCCCGCCCCCCCCCCCCCCCCCCCCCACCCGCCAACCCCCACCCACACACCCACCACCACCCTGAAAAAAAAAGAGGAAAAGTTTCCTCAGACAGACATCCCTCTCCTGGAAAGTCTTAGACTACAAGCCACCCCACCACTCTCCAGCCAGCATGGCCATATCGGATAGATTTTTGGTAATTGTTCGGAATGTCTGCAGATCGGCCCGATGTATCCGTTATCTGTCATAGACATCGGGCCGTTATGCAGACTGCCGCTCTGTTACCGATATCAGTAACAGAGCGGCAAGGCCCGATGTCTATCCGTTATCTGTATATAGGAAACATATCGGTTCGATATAGGCTTGCTGACTGGGTTTGTGTTTTTTTTTTATGATTTGCTGAAAAGATATCGGTCAGATGTCGGCTAAATGTTGGATATGCCGACGTCGGGTCGATGTAGAGCCGATTAATTCAATATTTTCCAATTTTTGAATTTTTTGTTTGTATGGCATGCTAAATTGATTGTTCAATGCATTAATCTGAATGAATATAGCACATTTCTTCTAATGTCTATTATTATATCTCGGGCCAACGTCAGGCCGACATAGTTTGCATCAGTTGATACCATATATCGGGCCGTTGTCAGTCCGGTATAACACGCCATAAATCCATAAATGGAGGTAATGACATGTCATTTTGAATATTGTATATTTATTGTTAATGTGAACAGATATTCCTCGCAAATGTCATTTTTTACATTGCAAAATGATGCTACCTATATGCCTACATTCACAAGAGTTTTATTTATTGCTAATGAATATTTTTCCAGTCGAGCTAATTGAGATAAGCACCTAAAAAAAGATATATATAAGGTAGTGAGAATTCATTAAATTGATTTGATAAAAAAAATCGGACGGAGTTAAACGCCCGATAACCTTGTATGTTGCGAAACATATACATGTATTTTGGATTGGTAATCCGATGCTCTAGCTACATACTGTGCTAGCTGGATGGTGACAATAGAATGAATTTGATGTTTATCTGTCATAATGGGCCCACTTCGGGTCGAAACTATATCGGATACATATTGGATAGATAACTAACCGATATTGGACCGATGATGGATAGTAAACTAAAAGGATGTCTAACCGATGATGGATTGTAAACTAAAACGATATCTAACCAAGATTGGACCGATGTGTAGCCGACAAGATATCGGTCCGACTTGAAGCCGATGGGCACGCCGATCTCAGGCCGATATCGTTTGCGATACTGGTCCTATATATAAAAAAAATATGGGGCCGATGAAGGCTAGATATAGGATTGCTGGCTGAGTCCTCACCCCCTAGATTTGTTCATTTCAAAATACCCCCCCCCCCCCCCCCCCCCCCCCCCCCCAAACGACCCACAAAACACACACACATCTGTGTGTACTACGGTGTGGTATTCCAGTGTGGCAGCACTATAGACTGTAGATAGATACATTACACTAAACACAATCATAAGTCCAGTTTCTATTGTGTATTGTGCCCATACAGGTGGGTGTCCTATCCTTTAAAATATGGTGGATGGTCTGGTTCTCAGATAGTGATTTTTAAGTCATATCTGTGGTATGATAAAAAATGACCTCATTATAGAATTTAAAAACCAGAATTGTTTGTATTTGTTTTATGGCATAATTATAGACCAGTGGTACGATTCACCGGAACACAACAGACCAGAACATAGATGAAATACCAGGATGTACTGGAACTACAGACCAGAACATAGATGAAATACCAGGATGTACTGGAACTGCTTTTTCAGTGAAAAGCAAAAATGAGATTTACACTACAGAAGGGCTGCACACTGAACATCTTCAAGAAAAGAGTCATCTATCCTTTGTTTATATTTAAATGACTGATAGTTGCATTATTCTGTCAGGCATTTACAACCAGCATTGGATGGTGACACTAGCATCTTTTACGAGTAGCCCATTGGGTCACACACAGATTGGATTTCTTCAAACCCATACACTGAAGTGAATGCAACTTGCCATCTTGTACAGACGGTTCTTATTCAAGGTAAGATCAGATGGACTGTGGTGTTAGAATTAACACAATTATCCCCATCTCTCATCTATTTGTGAATCATATTTAGTGTAATCGGCTAAATACACAGGTAACAGTTTGCATATATTTAGTAATAAATAATAACATAGAAAATATCAACATTTCTGGCAAAATAAAAAAAATGTAAAAAAGCAATTGAAACAATGTATGTATATGTATAAAGTTAACAATCTTTCAGTTTAGTTATATCACAACAGTGTATACTTGAAGCTGTGAGGTAAATGCTGAATTTGGCAGTTTAGTTTCTTTCAAGCTAGTCTAAAACGTTTTAATCTAATTATACTGAGTTGCAAAAGAAAGTGTATACAGCTCAGTTGTGAAAGAAAGGGTGCAATGATTTTTCTTTAGAATAAAATGTATAAATTCCAAAATTAATATACGTCATGTTTGGTACCAAAGTTGTTATCATTGTATTGCCAATATGATGTTGTCATTTTTTTTCTCAATAGGTTGAATCATTAAGGACTGTTGTTTGATAAAAAGGATAGGGGTGTAAAGTAAAATTTTCAGTGTAAATTTTCTTTGCGACTGAGTATATAATTCAATTCATTATTATTATAATCAAAAAACGCTTCGAACATATTTTTTGCCTGTTTTAATCAGTGCCCACTCAGTTTGAACAATATGATAAATGCAATTTGCCCCTTTCAAATTGTATATTGTATATTGCATTTAATGATTTATTCATTCTTCTTATTATTATTGAGGCCCACAGGAGGATGGAAGGGGTACATCTTCCTTTGTTCCCTGACACTATGAGTCAGTGTTCCCTTGTTCCCATCAACTATTTTGCTTTGTTCCCCAACATTATTTGTCCACTGTTCCCCTGTTCTCTAAAAGTATTTTTAATGTTTAAAAGATTTGCTAATGTTCCCCAAAATTCATTCCGGCCTACAGTAATTATAGTTGCAACACTGTCATCACAAAGATATTGTTTGAAATGTTAACTTTTTGTGATTTCTTTTTTTAATATTAAAACTAGATGTCAGAATTTTATTTCCTGTAAAGTCATGTTCCATTGTTCCCTAAAAATATGTGTCAATGTTCCCTTTTCCCCTGAAAATAACGCCATTGTTCCCTTGTTCACCAAATATAAATGGCCATTTTCCCCAAAACCCCTGAGAGGACCTCATTATTGAGTTGCTTTCAATTTGACAAGTTTGTATTGGTCTTTGATTGAGTTTTATCTGTTTAAAATATACATTTTCTGTGCTCGCCTCAAGGTTTTACCTTAGTTCATATTATCCACTGAACTATTTATTATTGATTTATTCAATTTACATAACAATTGATATCTATACTGAAAGGAAAAAGAAACGCAGGGTGCGTATTTCCGCTATATATTGCATATACTGCACACTTAATTCCATATATATTCCAAGGAAATCCCAAGATGTTTTGTAAAAAAAAAAAAGTGCAGTTAGTTAGAGAAAGGACACAACTGTGATGTTGTAGACGTTTTAATCACAGTACACGTTGTAACAAGAAATTCATAAATGCTGAATTTCCTCTTTGAAAAATTGAGCCAGTTCAGTACTGTATTTAATGTTAAACATTGGTGTCTATGGGGAAAATAGGTATAATGCCTGTAACAGAAAGGGGAAGTAACCACTGCGGGGAGTTTGCATAAAAGAGTAGAGCGATACATCCCCTTGTTTAGAAGTATCGCGCTTCTTACGAATGTGTGAATGCTACGCATAGCCGATAAACATACAAGATGTCTGCGGAAGAAGGTTGTTAATGACGCTTTCTCTGTTTTATTGCTTATAAATAGTTCTACGATTAATTTGAAGAAGTCTGTTTCAGATTAAAACCCAGAACATATTTGAACGCAATGCTTACTTATTGTAATGTGTAAAAACATGTATAAAAACATGTATCAATCACGATTTTAATGAACTGCAGTATGCATGAGGTTGAAACACAAATATTCACACACGTCACATGACATGCGAGTACTTGAATAGACGTGTGTATTGTTTACACTAAGCACTTGCAGGGCAAATTATCTGGGTAAACACGGACGGTCGGGTAAATAAGGACATATTATAATAACAAAACTAAAAATATATCCATTCTGATTTTTTTCACTGATCTTTCCATCGATAAACAGATAATGAGAAATATGTTTTTCGTGCTTCCCTATGAACTTCAGTATGAAGGATGGAGATGAAATGTGTGAGCGAATTCAATGAATGGGTGTATCCAGTTCTCTTGCGAATTTGTGAATGTCGAACAAATGGTGTTATTGGCTAAACATCTAAGTCAAACAATTTATATATTTGGTAATAATTTGTCCTAGTGCATAAAATACACGTCTACGAACGGCGAGACGATTTTTGTGCATCTATAAACGTCAGTATGTAGAGTAATACAGCTTATATCGGACACCTTTTCTTAGATACGCACCATTAGAAAAACAATACAAGGATAAACTTGGTTGATACCATTGTCACGATTCCAGTCCAATGTGCTATTATACGAATACGTTCCGCAAATGTATTTTAATAGAGTAAACACATGTTTGAAGTAATAAACCATCAGCTGGGGATTATCGGACAGTCAACAGGTTATATCGGACATCATGAAAGGGTTCATCGGACATGCAGTTTTCAACTTAGAAGCGGAGCGCTGTGGTCTAGTGGTAGAGCGTTGGACCCATGATCAAAAAGTCGTGGGTTCGATCCCCGCCATTGCCATATGTGTTGTGTCCCTGAGCAAGACACTTTATCTGCATTTGCTTAGTACTGGTTCTACCCAGGAAGACATCGAGAGTGATTCAAATAAGTTCAAAGAGCTTTCGTTACAATCGATGTAATAGAAATAAGCTTAAACTAACTAATATGAAGTTGTTTAATGTGTTCATAACAAATAAACATGATTACCAGCTAGGTATTTTATTAGTAAATGAAAATTATTGCATCAGAAATATTCAGCCTCTATGAACAAAACATGAATTGCGTCGACTATAACAAAGTGACGATAATTTTAAAATGGCCCAAATGCTTAAAGGTACATATTTAGATGAAAACACTGAAATGGGCTATAAATAAACGAGGACAAATCAGTACTCAGCGGGGATTCGAAAATAGGGACCCTTGAACAAAAAAGTAGGTGAAGGTAATGTGTACAATGCAAATTAACCACCAGCGGCCATCTTTGTTTACATGGAGTTATATAGGAACTTCTTGTGGCGACTACTCCTCTGAAACTACTTGATGGAATTTCATGAAACTTGACAGGAATGTTGCTCTTGATGTCTAGTTGCCAGCGGCCATCTCTGTTTACAAAGAGTTATATAGGAAAAACTTCTGGCGACTACTCCTCTAAAATTACTTGACGGATTTTCATGAAACTTCACAGGAATGTTCCTCTTCATGTCTAGTTGATTGTAGAAAAAATTCAGGTTGGCCGGAAATTCAAGATGGCCACCACTGCTAAAAATAGATTTTTAAAAGCAAGTTTCTAGCGACTACTTATTTGAAAACTATAGGTGATATTGATATGGGACTTTCTAAAATTATCAGCATGACATCATGTTGATTATTGATGAAAATTATTTTGATTCGACATTAAACATGGCCGCCAGTCGCCATCTTTGTTTACATAGAGTTGTATAGTAAAAACTTGTAGCGACTACTCCTCTGAAACTACTCGAAGGATTTTCATGAAACTTCACAGGATTGTTGCTCCTGATGTCTAATTGATCCTAGCAAAATTTAAGGTCGGCCGGAAATTCAAGATGGCCACCACGGCTAAAAATAGATTAAAAAAACAACAGATTTGTAGTGACTACTTCCTGGAACTGTAAGTGATATTGATATGAAGTGATATTGATATGGGACTTTTTTGTAAAACGATCAGCATGACATGAAGTTGGTCATTGTCCAAAATCATTTTGATTCAACGTTAAACATGGCTGCCAGTGGCCATCTTTGTTTACGTAAAGAGTGACATAGTAAAAGCGTGTAGCAACTACTCCTATGAAACTGCTTGACGGATTTTCATGAAACTTCACAGGAATGTTGCTCTTGATATCTAGTTGATCCTAGCAAAATAATTTCAGGTCGGCTGGAAATTCAATATGGCCACCACGGCTAAAAATATATTTTTAAAAAACAAATTTGTAGTGAATTCATCTTGAAAACTATAAGTGATATTTGATATGGGACTTTCCCTAAAATGATCAGCATGACATGGTGTTGGACTCTGTTGAAACTTATTTTGATTCAACATTAAACATGGCTGCAACGACCATCTTTGTTTATATAGAGTTATATAGTAAAAACTTGTAGTGACTATTTGACAGATGTTCATGAAACTTCACAGGAATGTTGATCTAGCTATCAAAAACCTATCAGTAGAGATTCAAGGTCATTGATCTCTTGTTTTAGAGCATGTGGTAGGAAACACATCTTTTTTTTTTTGCCTTATCATGTTTGACATTTTGTTATCGTGCGTCAGCATGAGTTGGGTGGGGATAAGTTTCATAAAAGTTTAAAAATGGAACGATATTTCAAAATAGAGCGAGATATTTTGAAAGGAAAACATGAGACATGTCTAAATTATACGGTATATACCAAAGAATTACAGATTGAAGTAATATCCTTTGATTTTGATGATTGTGAGACATCTTTAGAAACCTCTTTGAACAGTGCAGATGGGGTGGTTCTGGATACTCTGTCAAAGCTACAGAATCTTTGCTGTATGGTACACACCATTAAAGCTATTATTCTCACACACTTTGGGTACCCACATCAGTTCATCAGTAGTGACATCTGAACCTGCAAAAATGTCCGTATTTACCCAGATTGCCCCTACATGTCCGAAAAGCTCAGAACATTAAGTGTATGGAATATCGAACATTTTCAGGTCAGGCCATCATTAGAATACAGTTCAATGTAATGCTTGATACATAAAATTGTAAGGCATAGACATAAATGAATTATTTATGTGTATGCTTGATATGATAAATGTATGCTCAGTCTTTCAAGAACGTTGCCCTTATACTTCTCCTGAAAAATGTAGGAAATGTTGCAAAAGTTATTTTTCTATTACTCTATATGCTACTAGGTGCAAATAAGTCTGTCTGAACATTAGTAATATTTAATATTAACAGTTCAATGTGATCCTAAAGCAAACAATCAAAGGAACATTCCTACTGTCTGTGCATTTTTTGTCAGGTGTAGTAATATCTCTGTGATGCTTGAAGTCTGCCCATAGTCAAGCTTAACTCACAAAGCTCCTATAAACTGGACAGCTTCCATCTGTTATTGTATCATAAGTTGTGTGTAGGAGTGAGGAGAGAGAGAGAGTGATACAGACAGTGAAGTTGCTCGCAGACTTTGGTTAAGTTTACCTATGTTTTAGTCTGAGTGAAGCTGACTCTGAGTAGCATACATGTGTCGCCGAGTTATTACGAGCAACAAATCTGGAATTTAAACAATTGTTTTGAGACTGATTGCATGCAAGCAAACGTATGCATTAAAGTATCTATCCCACCAGCAACAGTCAACTTCACATCATCTGTACACCCTAAACCACCAGCAACAGTCAACTTCACATCATCTGTACACCCTAAACCACCAGCAACAGTCAACTTTACATCATCTGTACACCCTAAACCACCAGCAACAGTCAACTTTACATCATCTGTACACCCTAAACCACCAGCAACAGTCAACTTCACATCATCTGTACACCCTAAACCACCAGCAACAGTCAACTTCACATCATCTGTACACCCTAAACCACCAGCAACAGTCAACTTTACATCATCTGTACACCGTTTACATCATCTGTACACCCTAAACCACCAGCAACAGTCAACTTTACATCATCTGTACACCCTAAACCACCAGCAACAGTCAACTTTACATCATCTGTACACCCTAAACCACCAGCAACAGTCAACTTTACATCATCTGTACACCCTAAACCACCAGCAACAGTCAACTTTACATCATCTGTACACCCTAAACCACCAGCAACAGTCAACTTTACATCATCTGTACACCCTAAACCACCAGCAACAGTCAACTTTACATCATCTGTACACCCTAAACCACCAGCAACAGTCAACTTTACATCATCTGTACACCCTAAACCACCAGCAACAGTCAACTTTACATCATCTGTACACCCTAAACCACCAGCAACAGTCAACTTTACATCATCTGTACACCCTAAACCACCAGCAACAGTCAACTTTACATCATCTGTACACCGTTTACATCATCTGTACACCGTTTACATCATCTGTACACCGTTTACATCATCTGTACACCGTTTACATCATCTGTACACCCTTTACATCATCTGTACTGTTTACATCATCTGTACACCGTTTACATCATATGTACACCGTTTACATCATTTGTACACCGTTTACATCATCTGTACACCATTTACATCATCTGTACACCGTTTACATCATCTGTACACCCTTTACATCATCTGTACACCGTTTACATCATCTGTACACCGTTTACATCATATGTACACCGTTTACATCATATGTACACCGTTTACATCATCTGTACACCGTTTACATCATCTGTACACCGTTTACATCATCTGTACACCGTTTACATAATCTGTACACCGTTTACATCATTTGTACACCGTTTACATCATCTGTACACCGTTTACATCATCTGTACACCGTTTACATCATCTGTACACCCTTTACATCATCTGTACACCGTTTACATCATCTGTACACCGTTTACATCATCTGTACACCATTTACATCATCTGTACACCGTTTACATCATCTGTACACCGTTTACATCATCTGTACACCGTTTACATCATCTGTACACCGTTTACATCATCTGTACACCCTTTACATCATCTGTACTGTTTACATCATCTGTACACCGTTTACATAATCTGTACACCATTTACATCATCTGTACACCGTTTACATCATCTGTACACCGTTTACATCATCTGTACACCATTTACATCATCTGTACACTGTTTACATCATCTGTACACCCTTTACATCATCTGTACACCGTTTACATCATCTGTACACCGTTTACATCATCTGTACACCGTTTACATCATATGTACACCGTTTACATCATCTGTACACCGTTTACATCATCTGTACACCGTTTACATCATCTGTACACCGTTTACATCATCTGTACACCGTTTACATCATCTGTACACCGTTTACATCATCTGTACACCGTTTACATCATCTGTACACCGTTTACATCATCTGTACACCCTTTACATCATCTGTACTGTTTACATCATCTGTACACCGTTTACATAATCTGTACACCATTTACATCATCTGTACACCGTTTACATCATCTGTACACCGTTTACATCATTTGTACACCGTTTACATCATCTGTACACCATTTACATCATCTGTACACCGTTTACATCATCTGTACACCCTTTACATCATCTGTACACCGTTTACATCATCTGTACACCGTTTACATCATCTGTACACCGTTTCTAAACCTACGGAGGTATATAATTATGTAACTTACATATTTTGAGAAGACACAATATAAACGGTTTTAATTAGCCAGGCCAAACCCCAAAATGGGAGAGTCAAATTAAGAGTTACCAACTCGTAATTCATTTTATGCGTAATCAGTGTATTTTTAGAAACTATGAATAAATCTTTATTTTTAATTGGCACATATAAATTATTATGTGGCAACACCTGGGTATAGTTTTGATACACAGTTTTGTAGTGTAATTTGCCGTTATTTGGCGGGTTAGTTTGTTAAGCTTATAGGTGATGCTGATCACAACTTCAAGACCAGCAACAGTACCATGTTATTAATGTGATGGACTGTAAATTCCAATTGCAATTACTCATTAAAGCTTTTGAAACTGTTGTAAAATGCTTGGATTTGAACATGTATGTTTCATTTTAATATGTGCGAAATAAACTAAATAAAAAAAGGTTAATGCCAACCTACCCACTTCTATTGTGTGGCATACAAACATTTTTGAAAACACACCCAATTTCTTTTAAGTAGAAATTGTATTCCCTACATAGTCGCAGTATGCTCAGCACGCCTTGTTAATATTTGATTTAAACTGTTGATATATGTTATTTTGAAGATATTGATATATCTCTATGGTGATATATGTTGTTTTGTAGATATTGATGTGTCTCTATGGTGATATATGTTATTTTGTAGATATTGATGTATCTCTATGGTGATATATGTTATTTTGTAGATATTGATGTATCTCTATGGTGATATATGTTGTTTTGTAGATATTGATGTATCTCTATGGTGATATATGTTGTTTTGTAGATATTGATGTATCTCTATGGTGCTATATGTTGTTTTGTAGATATTGATGTATCTCTATGGTGATATATGTTGTTTTGTAGATATTGATGTATCTCTATGGTGATATATGTTGTTTTGTAGATATTGATGTATCTCTATGGTGATATATGTTGTTTTGTAGATATTGATGTATCTCTATGGTGATATATGTTGTTTTGTAGGTATTGATGTATCTCTATGGTGATATATGTTGTTTTGTAGATATTGATGTATCTCTATGATGATATATGTTGTTTTGTAGATATTGATGTATCTCTATGGTGATATATGTTGTTTTGTAGATATTGATGTATCTCTATGGTGATATATGTTGTTATGTAGATATTGATGTATCTCTATGATGATATATGTTGTTTTGTAGATATTGATGTATCTCTATGGTGATATATGTTGTTTTGTAGATATTGATGTATCTCTATGATGATATATGTTGTTTTGTAGATATTGATGTATCTCTATGGTGATATATGTTGTTTTGTAGATATTGATGTATCTCTATGGTGATATATGTTGTTTTGTAGATATTGATGTATCTCTATGGTGATATATGTTGTTTTGTAGATATTGATGTATCTCTATGGTGATATATGTTATTTTGAAGATATTGATATATCTCTATGGTGATATATGTTGTTTTGTAGATATTGATGTATCTCTATGGTGATATATGTTGTTTTGTAGATATTGATGTATCTCTATGGTGATATATGTTGTTTTGTAGATATTGATGTATCTCTATGGTGATATATGTTGTTTTGTAGATATTGATGTATCTCTATGGTGATATATGTTGTTTTGTAGATATTGATGTATCTCTATGGTGATATATGTTGTTTTGTAGATATTGATGTATCTCTATGGTGATATATGTTATTTTGAAGATATTGATATATCTCTATGGTGATATATGTTGTTTTGTAGATATTGATGTATCTCTATGGTGATATATGTTGTTTTGTAGATATTGATGTATCTCTATGGTGATATATGTTGTTTTGTAGATATTGATGTATCTCTATGGTGATATATGTTGTTTTGTAGATATTGATGTATCTCTATGATGATATATGTTGTTTTGTAGATATTGATGTATCTCTATGGTGATATATGTTGTTTTGTAGATATTGATGTATCTCTATGATGATGTATGTTGTTTTGTAGATATGGATGTATCTCTATGGTGATATATGTTGTTTTGTAGATACTGATGTGTCTCTATGGTGATATATGTTGTTTTGTAAATATTGATGCGTCTCTGTGGTGATATATGTTGTTTTGTCTCTATGGTGATATATGTTATTTTGTCTCTATGGTGATATATGTTGTTTTGTAGATACAGATGTACCTCCATTGGAGGACATGTCAGAGTTGATAAAGCAGGTGGATGCTTTACGGGAACTGAAGAAACAGAAACAAGGTGGTGCAGCATTGCAGGTACAGTACCATGGCTTATACTCCATCAGTCTGGATTTAATAGCACAGTGGAGTGTGGGTGTGTGGTTTATACTCCATCAGTCTGGATTGGTCAGAGTGGAGTGTGGGTTTGTGGTTTATACTCCATCAGTTTGGAATGGACACGGTGGAGTTTGGGTGGGTGGTTTATACTCCATCGGTCTGGATTGGGCACAGTGGATAGTGGGTGTGGGGTTTATACTCCCATCAGTCTGGATTAGCCACAGTGGAGTGTATGGCTGTAGAGTTTGGTGTGTTTTAAATTCAATGTTGCGACACGAGTTTTAAATCTCATTTGAACGACCCAGGTATACATTATTACTTCAGTAATTGAAAGAGAGCTTGGCTTAATGGTTTCTTTTAAATTATTGGACAAGTTAAGCTTTTTAACCATTTTTCAGAACTTCAGTTAGGCAATCCCTAATATACAGTTCAGTTAGGCAGTCCCTAATATACAGTTCATGCTAACATTGTGAAACAAAAGTAATGTTTATGAGTTAAATAGTTATTGATGACAAATGACTGATGACAAACACTGCTTATATTTCTTTTATGTATTACCGTCCAGACGCCCAAGCAGAATGGTCATGCCACAAGCAAGCCTAAAGAAACACCCACAACCCAGACACAGAAGGCCAGTATTCAGGAGCCAAAATCACAATCAGCCAACAGTGAAACCACAATTAAAGACAGTAAAAGTAAACAAGATGCACCAATTTCAGAAACTAAATCAACCCCAAAAGACGAATCTTCATTTGGTGGGATGAAAAAAGGATTTTTGTTTGGCGGATCTTCCAAACCGAAAACTGTAACACAAAACTGTGTGAAAAGTAGTAATAGTAAGGACAATAAAGTTGATGCAAAAACAAATAAAACTTTGGAAGACATACCATTTATTAGGAAGAATGAAGGGGCAACTGGTGAAAAATTGAGATTTTCAGAAGTTCAAGCAGCAATGGAAAAAACAAATGCAAAACTGATGGAAAACAAAGGTACATGTATATACATTACTTGCTTTGGAAAAATGATAATGATCAGGGCTTTTTTCGAAATTGGGAAAAGGCCTAGGCCTGCTGATTTTGTGAAAATGATATTCGCTATTTAAATTAGTGGAATGTTTTTTAAGAGAAAACTTTTATTATTGAAATGTATGCTTTAGGTAAATTATCAATCAGGTATTGAATTAAACAATGATTTTAACATACAAACAATGGAAAGCCTGTAATGTTTAAAAAAAAAAATCGGATTGGGAATTTGTTTACACAAAATTGTGAAAATATAGAAAATATAGAGGTTTTTGCAACTGGGAAGAGGCCGAGTTTTGGCCCCACTTAAATAGAGTTAAAAAAGCCCTGATGATATAATATATATGCCAGTGAAATCGTAGATTATATGAATGGAATAAACCCTTTATATTGTCATTGTTTGTATTTTCACTGCAGTTAGACATAAAGCCGTATATTTCGTGGGTTGTGTATATTATAAAAAGAAGACATTGGAGTTTTTGATTATGTCATATACATGTAAAAGAGCTAAACATAGACTATTATCATCTCATGAGCTTTGTAACATTCAAGAAATAGAATATTGTTTAATTTGTTCATTATATTGTATACAAGTTTGAATGGTACCAGAAAAAAATAACAGTTTTTCGAATTCATATGTCAAATACACTTTTATTTACTTTTTGTTTGAAAGATATTCGTGAGTTTACCTTGTTATATTATATTTGCTGAACGCTAAGGGTATTCAGAGATAATACAATTATTTTTTCCATTTACAGACTGGGTAACAGATGACTTGCTTACCAAGTTGGAAAAAAATGAAAAGCTTGCAAAGCGGCTACAGGTAATTAAGCAAGTTATGTTCTTTTTTCTACTGAACCTACTTGTATCCCTACCACTGGACCTGTCTGTATTTATACCACTGGAACTGTCTGTATTTCTACCACTGGACCTGTCTGTATTTCTACCACTGAACCTGTCTGTATTTATACCACTGGAACTGTCTGTATTTCTACCACTGGACCTGTCTGTATTCCTACCACTGGACCTTTCTGTATTCCTGCCACTGGACCTGACTGTATTCCTACCACTGGACCTGTCTGTATTCCTACCACTGGACCTGTCTATATCCTACCACTGGAACTGTCTGTATTTCTACCACTGGAACTGTCTATTTCTACCACTGGACCTGTCGGTATGCCTACCACTGGACCTTTCTGTATTCCTACCACTGGACCTGTCTGTATTCCTACCACCTACCACTGGACCTGTCTGTATTCCTGACACTGGACCTGACTGTATTCCTACCACTAGACCTGTCTGTATTCCTACCACTGGACCTGTCTATATCCTACCACTGGACCTGTCTATATCCTACCACTGGACCTGTCTGTATCCTACCACTGGACCTGTCTGTATTCCTACCACTGGACCTGTCTGTATTCCTACCACTGGACCTGTCTGTATTCCTACCACTGGACCTGACTGTATTCCTACCACTAGACCTGTCTGTATTCCTTCCACTAGACCTGTCTGTATTCCTACCACTGGACCTGTCTGTATTCCTACCACTGGACCTGTCTGTATTTCTACCACTGGACCTGACTGTATTCCTACCACTAGACCTGTCTGTATTCCTACAGCTGGACCTGTCTGTATTCCTACCACTGGACCTGTGTATTCCTACCACTGAACCTACTTTTATTCCTACCACTGGACCTGTCCGTATTCCTACCACTGGACCTGACTGTATTCCTACCACTGGACCTGTCTGTATTTCTACCACTGGACATGTCTATATCCTACCATTGAACCTACTTGTATTCCTACCACTGGACCTGTCTGTATTCCTACCACTGGACCTGTCTGTATTCCTACCACTGAACCTGTCTGTATTCCTACCACTGGACCTGTCTGTGTTCCTACCACTGGACCTGTCTGTATTCCTACCACTGAACCTGTCTGTATTCCTACCACTGGACCTGTCTGTATTCCTACCACTGAACCTGTCTGTATTCCTACCACTGGACCTGTCTGTATTCCTACCACTGGACCTGTCTGTATTCCTACCACTGGACCTGTCTGTATTCCTACCACTGGACCTGTCTGTATTCCTACCACTGGACCTGTCTGTATTCCTACCACTGGACCTGTCTGTATTCCTACCTTTAGTAGAGCATGAGCACGCTGTAGTACAGCATGCGAATGCTCTAGCTACAGCATGCAAACACTACTACAGTGTGCGAACGCTCTAGTTACAGCGTGCGAACACTGTAGTAGAGCATTTGCACACTGTAGCTAGAGCGTTTGCACACTTTAGTAGAGCGTGCGACAGAAAGATAGTGACATAATTACAAAGATCATGGTATTAAAGAAACTAAACTGCCAATTACAGCAAAAGTACACTACTACAAAACCATTTACCAAAACTATCCAGGTGTTCAGGTCACATATTGAGGTATATTTGCCAATTAAAAGTATAGATTTATTCAAGGATTCTTAAAATACTCGTGATTACATTTGCGTAAAATGAATTATGAGTACTATTAATTTGACGCTCCAGTTTTGGGGTTTATTCTGTCTGGTTAATATAGAGTTAAAGTTTCTCAAAATATGTAAGGTATATATATAGAGCACTCATTCATTATTGGATTTAACAAACAAGTTGGCAAAATGATATAATGCGAGGCTCTTGCCGAGCTTTATATCATTTTTTGCTAACGAGTTTAATAAATTCAATAATGAAAGAGAACGAATGTTAGATTCTATTTATCACATATATCACATAACTCACATAACGACTTTTATTGCATTTCATTTTTGCCTGTCGCTTTTACATGCGAAACTGACATAAACTGTGGGAATTGGATCATAGTCATTATCAAATTTTTTTGGCAGCGCATACTAGGCTAATTTGCATACTTATATAAGTAGTGGTATATTGAAAATATAGAATGGTGTTATTCCACTCCTACACTGTAAGTTATGTGATAAATACATATACACACCATCGTCATTAGGTTGGGATGGTGTACATCTGTTGTAAAATGTGCCTGTTGATGGCGGGATACTAGAGCGTGCGAACGCTGTACTACAGTGTTCGCACGCTCTACTAGAGTATTTGCACACTGTGCTACAGTGTTTGCACTGTAGTAGAGCGTTCGCATACTGTAGTAGAGCGTTCGCACACTGTAGCTAGAGCGTTCGCATGCTGTACTACATTGTTCACACGCTCTACTAAAGCGTGCGAACACTTTAGTAGAGCGTGCGAACGCTTTAAATTATTTTTTCTGTTTGTCACCTGTGGGGCTCCGTAAATAATATTTTTTTTTTTTTTTTTATTAATTTACTTTCTGAATCATTATCTCTGTCAAATTTTGAATTTTGAGGCATCATTAATAGCTGTAAAAATAAGATGAGAGTGATTGGTCAGGAGGCTAAAATCCTTATCTTGTAGCAGACAATATTGTGTTTGTAGCTACTGGTTTATTGAAATTATAAAATTGTTGTAGGACCTACCGGACATGGGCCTTTAAAATGGTTTTGTATGAACCCATTATAGAAATGTCATGTCAAAGATCATGTACCGTATACTCCTTAAAAAACACACCTCCCCTAATAAATGCCTGTCCCCTTTTTTTTTCCAGAAACAAATGTTTTTAAAACTTACCAAAAGATGCAAGTCCATAAACAATGGAACACACAAAATCACTAGAAAACAATTCCAATGCACTAATTGATTGATTGAAACGCAGACTTTGGTTTTCTTGATAAAGAACATCATCAAATACAGTCCGATTTATAAGTTAAATAATGTATTTTTCCGCCCCTTTTCAAAAAAGTTAAGCCCCCGGGGGGCATTTATTAGGGATTATACTATATAACATAGTGTATTCATGTAAATATCAGTTTTCTAAAGGTATATAAGTTATATTTGCACATAGGTGTTATTTCTATAATGGTGATACTTTGTATTTAAGACTGCACCATTTTCAAACAGCCCTCGTATAATTGGTAAATGTTTCTGTCTTTTTTACAGGATCCTACGTTTGTTCAAGCCATAGGAGAATTCCAGAAGAATCCACAGGCAGCTATGCAGAAATATAGCAATAACAGAGAAGTTCAAGAATTCTTTCAAGATTTCTGTGGTCTTATTGGTAGGTTTATTTGGGGGTTGGGTGTGGGGGGAAATAACACAGAATCAGTGATCATATTGACTGTACAGCCATGTCATCTTGGATGTAGGAAGCTCGACCCGACCTTGGGAGTGGAACGACCACTGCTTTACGAATTTCTTCAATTCTAACGGCTTGAATTTTATAGTTTCATGTCTCTGACATTTTAAGTTCGATGACGGCTGCCATGACACTGTCAACACTTGGTTGAATTTTTTGATTAAATTCCATATCCCGTCATCAACAAAAACATTTTACAACAAATGTACATGGTTTATAAACCTACTGACGACGAAGTATATACTTCCATATTTTGAAAATCAAACTCTAAACACACAATATAAACGGCTTTAAACAGCCTAACAAAAAGAAAAACTGGAGCGTCGAAGGAATTACCAACTCATAATTCATTTTAAGCATATTCAATCACGGGTAGTTTAAGACCCGTGAATAAACCTATTATTTTAATTGGCACATAATTATATATTATTATATGACCCGAACACCTGGATAGAGTTTTGATAAATGGTTAGACCATTTAGCGATGCTGTGCCTTTATTTTGCAGGTTAGCTTTTTTAAAGTTATCTTAAAGGACTATATCTCCAATACCTTTAAGGTATTCATATGGAACTTGGTATGTTCACTCACAGTACACTCACTGGAGTGACTACTGGAGTAGGAGTGACTGCTGGAGTAGGAGTGACTACTGGAGTAGGAGTGACTACTGGAGTAGGAGTGGAAACTGGAGTAGGAGTGACTACTGGAGTAGGAGTGACTACTGGAGTAGGAGTGACTGCTGGAGTAGGAGTGACTACTGGAGTAGAGTCACTGGAGTAGGAGTGACTATTGGAGTAGGAGTGACTACTGGAGTAGGAGTGACTGCTGGAGTAGGAGTGACTGCTGGAGTAGGAGTGACTGCTGGAGTAGGTGTGACTACTGGAGTAGGTGTGACTACTGGAGTAGGAGTGACTACTGGAGTAGGAGTGACTACTGGATACTGGAGTAGGAGTGACTACTGGAGTAGGAGTGACTGCTGGAGTAGGAGTGACTGCTGGAGTAGGAGTGACTACTGCAGTAGGAGTGACTACTGGAGTAGAAGTGACTACTGGAGTAGGAGTGACTATTGGAGTAGAGTGACTACTGCAGTAGGATTGACTACTGCAGTAGGAGTGACTGCTGGATTAGGAGTGACTGCTGGAGTAGGAGTGACTGCTGGAGTATGAGTGACTACTGGAGTAGGAGTGACTGCTGGAGTAGGAGTGACTGCTGGAGTAGGAGTGACTACTGGAGTAGGAGTGAAAACTGGAGTAGGAGTGACTACTGGAGTAGGAGTGACTGCTGGAGTAGGAGTGACTGCTGGAGTAGGAGTGACTACTGGAAAAGGAGTGACTGCTGGAGTAGGAGTGACTACTGGAGTAGGAGTGACTGCTGGAGTAGGAGTGACTACTGGAGTAGGAGTGACTACTGGAGTAAAGTAGGAGTGACTACTGGAGTAGGAGCGACTACTGGAGTAGGAGTGACTGCTGGAGAGTGAATGCTGGAGTAAGAGTGGTTACTGGAGTAGGAATGACTACTGGAGTAGGAGTGACTACTGGAGTAGGAGTAACTATTGGAGTAGGAGTGACTACTGCAAGAGGAGTGACTACTGGAGTAGGAGTGACTACTGGAGTAGGAGTTACTGTTGGAGTAGGAGTGACTACTGGAGTAGGAGTGACTACTGGAGTAGGACCTAACCCTCAGAGTCCTACTCCACCATTGACTTTGACCTTCACTAAAAATAACTTGGTTAACGTTTTCGGTTAAAGTTGTTTCGTTCCGCGTTACAGTTTTGGTTATTTTGTTTTTAATCTTAATATCTCCCACACGTTCGAATATATTGCTTTAACATTCTGTATGTACATACTTGTAACTGGAGTAATGTCTACTCCCCTGACCAAGCCCTACCCTACCAGTAACCTTGACATTGACATTATTTAAAGAACTTAGCTCATTAATACAATGAATATTGAATGTAATTTGTCAATGAATTGCTGGAAGATAGAGATGAGTTTTGTATTTTAAAATGAATGTGTTTGTATGTGGGGGAGGAAAATACATGTTAGCTAGAGAAAGGTGGTCATGAGTGGAAAGAAAAAATACCTTGTTCATCCCTCGTTTATGGAAAGTAAATAAACAATAGTGCATGATTTGTTTTTCCACTGCAAAACACATTTTTCAGAGGGTATCATTCTGTCACACTTTACTTCAAAACCACTTAGGGTATGGTTATGAAACTTCCTACAGTACATATCAAGCTAGTGGTTTCTGGAATGCCTTTTGATGTGTAGGACTTTCTAATATCAAGACAGTATGTTTTTCTTAGCTTGAAAACTATTCAACAAATTATGAAACTTGATAAATACATGAACAGAGTAACTGACTTATTCCTGTTGCTATATATGATAGAACATTAATTCTTATATTAAATAATATTTGTGTTCCATGGGAACGATTTTATCATTTTAGTTCAGTTTCGTTCCCTGTGCATAACTTAAATACAATGAATTGCCTTATGTATAAGGCTATTAGACTAGATTGCATTTTATTTAGTTATTATAACTCTTTCTGCCATCCAATAAAAAGAGTAGATCTGTTAAACAGTCGATACAAAGGTTTAAAAATTGAAATATTTCATTTAAACTTATTTTGTACAATAGTATGCTATCATAGCTTGTAATAACTCTCAGTGAAACGACCTTATTATATTCCACATTGTAAGATGAATGAAAAATGACGATATTCTGTTTATTAACTTGCAGGTGATCACTTCAACAATCTTGGAGACAAGGAGACTTCTGCAGCAACCAACAAGAGTAGTGTCCCTTCCAAGCCCAACATCACAGCAGTTCAACCCACAGGTGGCGCTGAGATGAGCGTCCGTAGCAGCACAAATCCAAACCAGGCTACGGGAGATAATGAAGCTAAAATGCAGCAGATTCTGTCTGATCCTGATATTAGACTTATTCTGATGGATCCAAAGATCCAAGATTTGTTTCAACACTTGAAAAATGATCCTGCAAAGGGACAGAGGTACATAAACTTAAAAAATGCATGCCTTCGAAATGTCCTCAAAGTCAACACATGCTTTGGTTTGGTTTTGAAGCCTCACAGGCGGGAAGTTGTGGGTTTAATCCCTGGCCAGGTCATACCAAAGACTTCATTAAACTGGTCTAGTAACTTTCAGCATATTTAACGGTAGTTCTAGGACTTGTGAGCCCGGTGTCAGTATAATGTGACTGGGTGTGGTATCATGTCATGTGTCTGTGGCATTGTATTCCAGTCTGCCAGCACTATAAAGCTATATACTTCTTTCCAAAGATGACTGTATTGACACCAATCAGACTGTAAGTGTCTCTATTTTTTCTGAAACATATGTATTTGGAATAATATATAATCTATTTAGTGTCTACTTTCAAAACGATTGTGGACTGGGTGGGTCTTGCGGGACTTGACTGATTAGAGAGATACAGACATTTAACATTGTGCATCATGTTTTTAACAAAAGATGCAAAGTTAGTCAACCAAATGTGTCCTGCTGTCTATGTTTCTGTCAAATGTATTAAGGTACTAAATGGGTCAGCATGAGTGATTAAGTTACAACTTGGCCAATTCTGTTAATTTTATGTCTGACATTCTGTAAGATGAGGGAGAAAAAGTCTGGCAGCCATAATAAACAAATGTTCTTATAAAAAAGATGACAGTGGATTATTGTATTTTAGGCTAATGGAGCAAGCTGACAGAGACCTGGGACTGAAGATACAGAAACTCGTCAGTGTTGGACTGCTGCAGTTCCAGAATTGAGCAGCAACTCTACATATCATTACAACTGGATAACATCATTTTGGTGATATAAAGTTCCGAAAGTGAGCTACAGGTTCACAGACGACTGGGACAGAAGATACAAAATTGAATTGTTGTTTTAAAGGCTCACCACATACTGTTAGGGTTATTTCATTCCACCGGACAACCACAAAGAAGGGAAGGATGAAACCTGCTCGCCTCTTACTTTCAAACAGATTTCTCTGTTTCTTTATCATGCTCTTGGGATAGACTCGAAACGTGGGCATGCCCAGTTAATATCCCCATCCGACGGACGAGGCTAAGGGAAGTGTCTTGCCTAAGGACACAAAATAACCCAGCGGCACCAGTAAGGATTTAGAGTAGAACATGCTTTACACTGAAACTGAAGTGTTGGAATGCTTCAGTTCCAAAAGTGAGACAATTCTCTTACAATTGGATACCATCATTTTGTTATACAATGTAGTAATGTAAACCAATATACAGGAATACCAATCTTACTTGATATAAAGTTACAAGAAGTACTTCAATTACTTCAATTACTTCAATAATGCGGATTTTGACTTGACATATTTCAACTTCGCTAAATAATAATTAAGGTACGTATTACAAAAAAAAAGGTATGCAGTGTTACTGTTACATAATGCAATGATAAACACAAAGGATATCAAATACCAAGAAGAAGGTGTTACAGGAGAGTTTGAACATTTTATCCGGAGATTCAGTCTGGACAAGGATCAATCTCCTGACCCCTAGATCACATTACACTGTAGTACTGCAAACAAACGTAAGAAGCCTTGCTTTACTGGGCAAATTTGCGTCGGTATAAATAATTGTTTTATATGTGTATTTATTTTCTACGTAAATAATATGTGTTTATAGTTGCAACTATGTCATGGAAAATAAATATTCAATACTGAATCAGATCTGTTATTAGGAATTGATTATATTTAATTTATATGTTTTGTAATTAAATTCATAAAATATTTTTGTTTTATTTGTAAATTATTTTGCACAATTTGATATTCCAATATATGTTACAAGTTACAGGTTAACATTTGTAGGCCTTTGTTGGATATCCCTGCAATCTCTATGGAAATTTCATTATGCATTCAACTTGTTATGAGAACCTTAACTCAAGATGAAATTGTCAGCAACTTTGTATGTGACCTTTATAGTAGTGTGTACAACTCGCCCATTTCATTGGTTACGTTATTGGCAATATTAGTTGGTCACTCATTCACTCATCAGAGAAAATTATTTTAATATATACCTATCAATAATATATACATAGTACCTTCATTTTCTTACAATGGAACTCAACAACCTGTATCACACTACAGGTTATCACTATGCTACTAAAAATAGAATTACCGGTAGTATCACTATCTTACTAAAAATAGAACAGCGTTTTTTCCAATGATTCAAGCAAGTTTTACGCCACTATGCGCGAGAACGTCAAGACGAAGTTACGTCATACAAACAAAACAAGTAGATCAGATCAATGAACACCAACACCTTAAAACTACATACATTTTCCCGCTGCACTTTATCCAGAAATAAGATGTTATTGTGTTGGAATGGGGAATGGTGATGAGCAAACAAGACAATAATGGAGATGAAGATGATCACTGGAAATGAATATCACGTTCTCAATCTCAATCCATATCAAGACAATGGTATAACAATAAAACATACATCACCTTAAAGCTGTACAGTCCCTATTTTAACTGGTAATAACTCATGAATATGAATGAGTCACGTGTGAAGTAGTTTCAAATCGACGAACACCCCAAAAGTCGGTATATAAGGAGAAATCGATACGTAAAATTTCACATTTTTATTTAGCCTCCGTACAGGTAACATCGATAAATATACGGCTCCAGAATATATGTGATAAAAAAATAGTTGCCCGGAACGGGATTTGAACCACAGCCTTGAACTTGTACGATTTGAAAGATGTACGCTGGCTGAACCTCTAGACCACTGCTATTTATTGGTATTTTGTAGCATTTTTAACACTAAATAGGCATTACGTAATAACAAGAGCGCGCAAACTCATCAAGCGCTAAATAACAAGTCGAGATATGGTTGATTTGAGGCGAAGTATTAGTTTCATATTGATAAAATACAGTAATACACCAGGCAAAGTTAATTTACACGTGCGACAATATGGACTGCATATTTATTGATCCATCATTAGTTGCGTTCAAATATGTTAAGTTATTTTGCCTCATAATATATGGTAGTTAGTATACTATTTTCTCAAGTAGCTTTGTAGTACAGTGGTTAGAGCACAGGACTTGAAATCAGAAGGTCGTGTTTTCGAGCCCCGAAAGAAGCTAACTTTTTTTTTTTGGTAAACATTACTGTTACCTGTGTATAGGTACGATGTGCACTGGTCGATGTATTTACAGTAAATGATTTCCTTCGCTATATTTGCTCGCTTAAATACCCGATTTCGACATGAGCTGGTGAACATGAAGTTACAAATAAAGACACGCCTACAAAGAAGAAATCGATTGATATAGGGACTCTGTAGCTTTAACATTCAGACATTCATCTACATTTCTGGCAAGCTTGGTGATATTCATGTACAAAAGTGATTTATAGCGACAGTTTGAAAGCAGTACATATTATACACCGGTTGCAGAATACTCTGGCGACATTTCCGATACAGTAACGTGGGTCAGTATTCGGAGTGACATTGGGCTGGCCATATTTTCTCTAAATATTCGCCATTAAAGTAAATGCACTTCTTCTCACACATTCATCATATAAATGATTCACGCTCATCTGAAAAATGTTGATGAAACTTGACAACTAATGATCGGCTGACTGCCTTCGATCATTTTGGTTTGCCTTGGGATTTTCCCAGTATTTTCACAAAGTGTAATCATGGCCAGGTTTACATTGATTAAGATTTCTGATCTTTCATCTGGCCTCATGCAAACGTTTCGATGTATTTGGTGCTTTGGGGGCCCTAAAAATGGTAGATATAGCACATTCTTGCAAAAGATCCAATGAATTTAGATCTGCTCCGGTATTTAGTTACTAAGGAGCAGGAACTTTTAATAGAGGGGACTCGCAACGCCAGTAGTTTATCGATAAATCAATATTTGTCTACACGTTCCTGTAAGGAGATATGAGCGTGTACTTAATGTGTGAATTGGTAAACAATTTAGATCCAATCATTGTGTAAATTATCTCATTATAAATACTGTAAATTAAACCTATGCTGGTATTTTTAGATAATGAAGTTTTAGATCAATTTATTTGGAGAGCGTGTTTCAGTGCCTTAGAGAAATGAAATGAAATTTGCATCCTGTTAACATATACCGGTACTTAAAGCCATTAAAAGTGCAAGTTTTTTTATTTTGTGTTTATTTTTAATAAAAATGTCTCCAAGATTGATTGCATAATTCCGATTTTACTTCTTTCAATACATGAATGAATGAATGGTGTTTTACGGCACGTCGACACATAAATAGGTCATATTGTGTGCAAAAACTGATGAAAGATGAAGAAATGAAGTACTAATTGAAAATTAATGTAAATGTATAACTATTTACAAATAAGGGATGATCTGGAAGTAATATAAATTATGTATATATGTAAATCAACAAATGCCCGTCAACGGGTGTGTAAACAAGTAAATATAAGTAAGAACATATTATAATGATTGATAAAGTCTGATTTCTTTCAGGAAATCTCAAACAATACTAAAATCTATAGTATCAAATAACTCTTTCATAGTATTAACTGTGTAGTACCTTTGCCGCATAGGATCAAAGTCTACACATTCCAACAAGATATGTTTGATCGTTAATGGTGCAAAACAGGGTATACTTTCTGGTAATTGCTCACCTTGTAATAAATATGAATGAGTATAACGTGTTTGCCCTATCCTGCACCAGGCTAGGACAACTTCTCGACGAATGGGTCTACTAGAAGAACGCCATTCTCCGAGTAACGGTTTAATTGAATGGAGTTTATTGTTAACTGACAAATCCCAATTGGCTTGTCAAGAGTTACGAATATATGTGTTAATACAACTTTTAAAATCAGTATATGGTAATTTGGCATTAGATATATGTAAACCTAATGCTGCCTTAGCAGCACTATCAGCTCTATCATTACCACGTATTCCTACATGGCTTGGAAGCCAACAGAAAATAATAACATTATCAACTATAAGAGAATTGTACTTTTCTAAAAGTTGAAGCACAACTGTGTTATCATGTTTCATATTACCCAGGGCTTGAAGAGATAAAAGGGAATCAGAAAAGATAACAAAATGAGCAACGTCAGATTCCTGAATATAGTTTATGGCAAGTTCAATTGCCTTAAGTTCAGCTAAAAAAAATAGAGGCCTTGCAAGGCAGGCAGTTCTTTATGCTCTTTGTGAACAACAGCTGCTGCAGCTACCTACCTTCATCTTTAGAACCATCTTTGTATATATGTTGCAAGCTACTGTATTTCGATTTAATTTCATTAAATTTGCTTTGAAAGATAGTAGGATCTGTACTGGATTTGTTACTGTTACAAAGACCAAAAATAATTGTTAGTGTTTCCAAAGTTGTGGTACTTTGTACTTGGCAATCAAATTTAGGTCGATTTCAATGTCTCTTAATTTTGAATTAATACGAAGACCAAGTGGTCGAATGGCCTTCGGTTTTCGATCAAAAAGAGGTTCATAACTAGGATTAAAAACTTTATCAAAAGTTGGGTTTGAAGGGTATGATTGTAATTATGCCCCCCTTCCCAAAGGGGGAGGTATATTGCTTTGCAAATGTTGGTCTGCCTGTCTGTCTGTCGGTCGGTCCATCCCGAAGTCTTTGCGATAACTCAAGAACGGCTAACACTACAAACTCGAAACTTGGCAGGAATGTTTGTGTTATGGTCTAGTTGTGCACCTCCCCATTTTGGGTAAATTCTTATAAGAAATGTGGTTGCCATGGTAACAAAACAAAAAAAATGTCGGTTGGTCGGTCCATCCCAAAATCTTCTCGTCTTTTCGATAACTCAAGAACTCGAAACTTGGCAGGAATGTTTGTGTCATGGTCTAGTTGTGCACCTCCCCTTTTGGGTAGATTCGCATAAGAAATGTGGTTGCCATGGTAACAAAACATAAAAAAAATGTCGGTTGGTCGGTCCATCCCAAAATCTTCTCGTCTTTTCGATAACTCAAGAACTCGAAACTTGGCAGGAATGTTTGTGTCATGGTCTAGTTGTGCACCTCCCCTTTTGGGTAGATTCGCATAAGAAATGTGGTTGCCATGGTAACAAAACTTGTAAAAAAAATCACTAAAATTGATTCTTTTTTTTTCATAGGAAACCTTGGCTTATGGGTTCAGTTTTTTAAATAATTTACAATGGTATTCCAGTGTGGCAGCACTATAAAGAAACCATTGAGTTTGCTGCTTCAAGTAGACATATCATCACATCACACGCAAAAACACACAGATAAAAGTCCAGACATTGTGCCTATAATCGTCGGGTAGGACGCCTGTCGTAGGCGGATGGACTATAAGAAATACACACACACACACACATACACTATGTATATGTGAAAACTCACTAAAATTGTTTGGCTTCCATAACTCAAAAACAGCTGGCACTCAAAACTTGGCAGTAATGTTTGTGTCATGGTTGTTGAAGCGGGCATATATGTTTTACAAAATCTCTTGTTTAATATGTGTGTGAAGTTTGATCGGGGTTCGACATTCAAACCCAGATCGATATTCAACATTCGAACCCAGTTCGGGGTTCGACATTCGAACCCAGTTCGATATTCAACATTCAAACCCAGTTCGGGGTTGGACATTCGAACCCAGTTTGGGGTTCGAAATTCAAAACTATTTCGGTATTCAACATTCGAACCCAGTTCGGTGTTCGACATTTGAACCCAGTTCGGGGTTCGACATTCGAAACTAGTTCGGTATTCGACATTCGAACCCAGTTCGGTATTCCACATTCGAACCCAGTTAGAGGTTCGACATTCGAACCCAGTTCGGTATTCAACATTCGAACCCAGTTCGGGGTTCGACATTCGAACCCAGTTCGGTATTCAACATTCAAAGTCAGTTGGGGGTTCGACATTCATACCCAGTTCCGGGTTCGACATTCAACATTCGAACCCTGTTCGGTGTTCCACATTCGAACCCAGTTTGGTATTAGACATTCGAACCCAGTTCGGTGTTCGACATTTGAACCCAGTTCGGGGTTCGACATTCGAAACTAGTTCGGTATTCGACATTCGAACCCAGTTCGGTATTCCACATTCGAACCCAGTTCAAGGTTCGAGATTCGATCCAGTTCGGTATTCAACATTCAAAGTCAGTTCGGGGTTCGACATTTATACCCAGTTCGGGGTTCGACATTCGAATCCAGTTCGGCATTCAACATTCGAACCCTGTTCGGTGTTCCACATTCGAACCCAGTTAGGTATTCGAGATTCGAACCCAGTTCCGGGGTTTGACATTCGAATCCAGTTCGGTATTCGAAATTCGAACCCAGTTCAGGGTTCGACATTCGAACCCAGTTCGGTATTCAACATTAAAAATCAGTTCGGGGTTCGACATTCGAACCCAGTTCGGGGTTCGACATCCAAATCCAGTTTGGTATTGAACATTCAAAGTCAGTTCGGGGTTCGACATTCGAACCCAGTTCGGTATTCAACATTCAAAGTCAGTTCGGGGTTCGAAACCAAATCCAGTTCGGTATTCAACATTCAAAGTCAGTTTGGGGTTCAACATCAAACCCAGTTCGGTATTCGACATTCGAACCCAGTTCAGGGTTCGACATTCGAACCCAGTTCGGTATTCAACATTAAATGTCAATTCGGGGTTCGACATCAAATCCAGTTCGGTATTCAACATTCAAAGTCAGTTTGGGGTTCGACATCAAATCCAGTTCGGTATTCAACATTCGAAGTCAGTTTGGGGTTCGACATCAAATCCAGTTTGGTATTCAACATTCGAACCCAGTTCGGGGTTCGACATTCGAACCCAGTTCGGAACAGGGTTGGAATGTTCGGTATTCAACATTTGAACCCAGTTTGGGGTTCAATATTCGAACCCAGTTCGGTATTCAACATTCGAACCCAGTTCGGGGTTCGACATTCGAACCCAGGTTGGTATTAAACATTCAAAGTCAGTTCGGGGTTCGACATTCGAACCCAGTTCAGTATTCAACATTCGAACCCAGTTCGGTATTCAACATTCTAACCCAGTTCGGGGTTCGACATTCGAACCCAGGTTGGTATTCAACATTCGAACCCAGTTCTGTATTCAACATTCGAACCCAGTTTGGGGTTCAACATTCGAACCCAGTTCGGTATTAACCATTCAAACCCAGTTTGATATTCAACATTCAGAGTCAGTTCGGGGTTCGACATTCGAACCCAGTTCGGTATTCAACATTCAAAGTCAGTTCGGGGTTCGACATTCAAACCCAGTTCGGTATTCAACATTCAGGAGAAGAATTCTATAAGCAGTTTGCTTTCATTCTAATCCTTTAATTTAATATAATTGTACAATTAAAGTTATCTGCCCTTTGCTTGGATGGTGAAGGTCACATCCACATTTGCTTTGTCACGTTGCAATTTACCACTCAAGATACAACTATAAGCAAAGTTTGAAAGGTCTTAGTGCATACAATTTGTGAAAAAGTGACCCAAACGCCAAAGTTGAAGGTTAAAATTATAAGGTTATCTGCTCTTTGCTTGGACAGTCAAGGTCACATCCACATATGTTTTGTCACATAGCGATGTACCACCCTAGATACAACTATAAACAAAGTTTGAAAGGTGTAGTGCATACAGTTTGCGCGAAATTGACCTCAACGCAAAAGTTGAAGGTAAAATTATTAAATTATCTGCCATTTGCTTGGAGAGTCAAGGTCACTTCCACATTTGCTTTGTCACGTTGCGATGTACCACTCAAGATACAACTATAAGCAAAGTTTTAAAGGTCTAGTGCATACAGTTTGTGAAAAAGTGACCTAAACGCAAAAGTTGAATGTTGACGCCGCAGCCGCAGCCGCCACCGGAAAAGCAACACCTACGTTTCCTTTTTTGTTCGAAACGGCGAGACAAAAATGTAGGTCCTATCGTATTAACGAGACAAAAGACAAAAATAGCATTTTTAACAATATCAAGGGCCATAACTCCACTGTTACTGGTCCGATCTGGCTGCTTTTCGAACTTGTCCGAGCTTTCATTGATATTAACAATCTGTTAAAGTTTGGGAAAGATCAGATGAAAAATGAAGGCCCTTTCGTCTTAACGAGGCAAAATAAAGCATTTTCAAACTAAATCAAGGGCCATAACTCTGCCGTTACTAGTCCGAACTGGTTTTTCGAACTTGTCCGAGCTTTCATTGATATTAACAATCTCTTAAAGTTTGGTAAAGATCAGATGGAAAATGAAGGCCCTATCGTCTTAATGAGGTAAACGTTAACAGACAGACGACGGACAACTCACCATCCCATAACAAATTGCACTTTTAGTGGCGTTAAGTATATATTAGGTTATATTGGGACAGCAATCTCAGAGAGATGAATTGAATTGGGTTTTATGGCATACCAATACAAAAAGGTTATATAGCACCAACAGGAATGAACATTCCAGGCCCACCCTCCATTTGCATCACGATAAAACGCCTAGAACTCTCTCACCTGCAGAACTGTCATGCCTAAAACTCTCTCACCTGCAGAACTGTCGTGCTTATAACTTCTCACCCGCAGAATTGTCAGGCCTAGAACTCTCTCACCTGCAGAACTGTCATGCCTAGAACTCTCTCACCCACAGAATTGTCAGGCCTAGAACTCTCTCACCTGCAGAACTATCATGCCTAGAACTCTCAGATACAGAACGGTCATGCCTAGAACTCTCTCACCTGCAGAACTGCCATGCCTAGAACTCTCACATGCAGAAGTGTCATGCCTAGAACTCTCTCACCTGCAGAACTGCCGTGCCTAGAACTCTTACCTACAGAACTGTCAAGTTGAAGTATGATGCTTCCAATCTGACATACCGCTTTCAAGGAGAGAACCATGCGGGGCAGCAGTAAGAGAACCACATGGGGCAGTAGGCAGAGAACCACGCAGGGCAGCAGGCAGAGAACCACACGGGGCAGCAGGCAGAGAACCACGCAGGGCAGCAGGCAGAGAACCACAAGGGGCAGAGCAAAGGCCTTACTCACTGAGCTACCAAATGCTTCCCCAGAGAAAGCTGCATCATCAGATGCTTTACATTTACTTAATCAGGTGACTCGACCATTGGACTATCTCTGTTGATCTTTAAAATATCCAGTTGGTTAAGTTTGATATTCTGCTAGAACACGTCATCTTTTAAGTAGGAATTATCGCTAGGACTTCTAACGTGAACATACATAGTTACTGAAGTCCTATGCAGCAAGCTTTCCTGTAATTATGTTCTCCCTGCACCACCAGTTGATTCCATATCTGTTTTATTGACAGCCTCACACAGTTTTAGTATAATAATTATGATCCAAGATTTTTCCAAAAGAAAATTCAAACAGTCGATCTTATCAAATTTTGCAACTACTTTATTACACTGGAAAATTGCAATTGGAGAAACTAAATTATTTTCTTTTATTTTTTATTCAAAACCATTTTAACAATATATTAGTGCCAATATTAACAAAATAGCAGAAAAACAACATGTAAATAATATATTGGGAGTTATCACAAATTTGTTCTCCGAGGAAAAACAATCCTTTATCTGGCTTGTTTGGAAGTATTAGAGATAGCTAAACTCTAAATTTTGTTCATATAAAGCAAGTTTGTAAAAAAGTTTGTTTTGGGGAACCTGACCCTACCTTAACACAGTGGGAACCAATGCTGTTGTTTTCCCGAACACAATTTATGTTATACAGGTTCCTTACACGCTTCTTTAAAAGAAAAAAGGAAATGTATAAATGTGCTGGAAGAGATGCATTTTATTGTTGTTTATTTTATTGTTGTTAAACATTAATAAATTGGACCATGGATGGGGTAGGCAGTGTTTATGTACCAATTTAAATGGTTGTTTCACAAAGTTTGTTAAAATTCAGGATATTTCCCATTTAAATAATCACTACCCATTTTTATATAATAATTTAAAAATCCTTACTCCTAAGTTTTTCACCAGGTTCCCAGAAACAAACTTTTTTTGGTTATGCCTAATGTTTTGAGTATCCTTATTTTTGCAAAGCAAAGTTCATAATTCACAATTTTTTAAAAGATAAAAAAATACTAAAAGAACTTAATAGAATGCCAATCAAATGATTAATAATAAAACACAGAAGTACAAGATTGAATTAGCTACATTTTAAGATTGAATATGGCTCTAGAAGCCGCATTTTAGGATGGACTTCGGCTTTAAGTCGCGTTTTAGGACGGAATACAGCTCTACAAGCCACATTTTAGGACGGAATACGACTCTACAAGCCACATTTTAGGATGGCATACGGCTCTACAAGCCACATTTTAGGATGGAATATGGCTCTACAGGTTGCATTCTAGGACGGAATATGGCTCTACAAGCCGCATTTTAGGATGGAATACGGCTCTACAAGCTGCTTTTTAGGACGGAATATGGCTCTACAAGCCGCGTTTTAGGACGGAATACGGCTCTAAAGGCTGCATTATAGAACGGAGTATTCCACTTTGGCAAGTCATATATCAGCGGACTGTAAACAGCAGTATAAGTTAAATATTTGAAGAATCAATATGTACATGTACAACAAGTTAATACTGAAATTACGCGACCAATTGGAGTAAAAGGCAATTATTTTTTTAATGTTAATAAAACAAACAAATAAAGAGATGTATAATCAATTATGAAAAAAAGAAGGATCCGTTAAACACAATTATTTTGATTACCTGAAGTGTGGATTTTAAACCATACAAATACTGTAAAAATAATACAAAGCGTGAAGCACAATATTATAAATAAATGCAAAACATCACTGAAATAGTGAATTTTATCATTCAAAATCACAGCCAAATATAGACATACACAAATCTTTAAAAATGTAGAAATCAAATGCATCAAAAACTAGATAGTGCCATTATCACGGCCTGGCTCTAGATAAAACTTCTTTTTATTTAATTTTATCCATGATTTATTTTACACAAAATTCATTATGCAATGTTGGAAATATTGCAAATCCTCAAATTTATTATGCATAGCAAAAATTAAACTGAATAGCAAATAGAAAAGATATCAAATCAAATAAAACACAAATAAATAAAAATACTGATTCAAAACATGCAACAGACAAGCATCAATAATTTCTGTTTGCAAATATTTATAAATTCTCATTGCAGTTTCTTCAGATCCTAGTACACTTGCTGAATGTTTAGTTCCTGTCACAACTTATTGCATATGTATGATATATTTAGAAACATTTAGGTCTCTCCTCTTTTAAATACCACCAATTAAAGTTTATAATTTTTGTTGTTAACACAAAGAAGAATATAGAAAATGTTTCAAGTACAACATCATGGAGAATACATGTGTCCGTGTTTTTGTTAATCTACTTGGTGTCGCAGAGCAGAGCAGCACCACGTAGAGCCCAGTGATCGGGGTTCTTGTTCGTCTTTAGCTGGAGTGGGAAGATGTATGTCAAGTCGGTACGCCTGGGCTTCTTGTAGACGGGGCATTCGTACACACCAGCGGTCTTGGTCTTCTCCTGGTTTGTGGCGAACACATGCACCACGGGTAACAGGGTGTACAGCACCTTAGCTGTGGGCTCAACTAGGCGACCATTACGCCGGTCCCAGCCAGCACCGTCCAAGTACAGGCCGTAGATGTATACACCTGGTGGCAGATAAACAGTGCATATCAGTAACATATAGAACAAATGCATGTATTTAAAGCATAGTTCCATGAATTAACATATTTCATATATTTTAACATAAGTTCTCCAAGTTTTGTATTATAGGAAATAATGTTAATATTTATTAATGTTTGTTTTTTTAAGAAATAAAACTAAAACTCGAAGTATTTTTTAGGTCTTTTCCATTAAAACATACCTGAGATCCCAGGAAGGCAATTTAATAAACATTATGGGTGAACTCTATTTTCTGAAATTGGTTCTTTAAACTCAATTTTGCATCTATGGGTTGGTGTTCAATTTCAAAATTGCCTTCCTGTGGTCCCATGTATGTTTTAATGGAATATCCCTTATTATAAAATAAACACCATCCCCTTGCTGTGGTCATTGCAACATTAAAACAAATGAATAATACTAATAATAATAAACAGCTCACATTGTGTTGAAAAAAAATAAGTTCATGTATTTAAAATTCATTATGCTAGAACAATGTAATATATAGTCGGTTTGCATTACACCAGTTTACTTCCTAAGGGACTTACAAAACATTTGTTTGTTTGTTTGTTTATGTGGTGTTTTACGTCATTTTCGACACATGTAAGGTTATATATGACGGTCGATTTTTTGTGGTGGAGGTAGACCACCCACTTTTCCTGGGTAGAACCAGTACTGTACACCTCCCGCCATCCGTAAGAATCGACACTTCCTCACTTACAAGTTGAGCTCTCAGTGGGATTCGAACCCGCAGCGGTGAGATGCGAAGGTTTACAACGCAACGTCGTTAACCATTCGGCCACGGAGACGCTCTGACTTACAAAACATACAAACATACAAACATTCCAAACTCAGCTGCACTTCCTTCAGGAAATAAATTTAACTCTTAAACAAAAGCTAATTTAAAACTAAAAATACAAGCTAGCAATTACACAAACCTTCATTTGGAGGACCATGGACATCTTCCTTCATCATTCGTGTAACCTCATTGTCCAGAATGACAGTATCGAGGGCCCAGCCCTTATGGGCACGCGTAATCTCCTGTCTCATAGCTGTCAAGAACCCCTGCAATGTAAATGACCATGCCATTATAATAGGGTGTTAATTTGTTATGCTCCACCATGAAAGTGTAACGGGCATATCCTGTTACCCTTGACAGTCTGTACGTATGTACCAAAAAAAGTTTTGAAATAATTGTTTTCATTTACCCTTGACAGTCCATACTTATGTACCAAAAAAAAGTTTTGAAATAATTGTTTTCATTTACCCTTGACAGTCCGTACGTATGTACCAAAAAAAGTTTTGAAATAATTGTTTTCATTAAGTCCATTTTTATGTGACTGACAACACTATATATAAAGTGGGGCATCTTTTCACATGGACACATTTTCTTGTTACTTTTGGTTTGGAAAGGCTCAATACACTCATAACTAACTAACAGAGAAGCAAGGTTCTATCAGTTTCACTTTATGTCAGTAAATAATAAAATGATAATATTTACTGTGCTTCTGAAATCATAAAGCCTGGTACTCAAAAATCATATGGGAGTGCATAGGCATTTTTTGTATTTATGTACAATCACACAGACTGGTACTTACAGTTGGGTTGAAGAAGCCTGTCATCCAGAAGGTGGTGGGGCGTCCCTCAAACAGCCACGTGCTAAACTGTTGGTTACGATCCAGCAGGTCTGTGAACCAGAATCCCAGGGTCGCCGACTCCCAGGATATCTAGATAGGATGCAAAGAATCAAAATTGTTTCCAGGTGTTATAAGTTTCAAAAGCTAGGAAATTTGAAAACTAGAAATATATCAGTGGTAAACTCATGCCAAATTTAATTTTGTTAAAAGGTACAGAATTATCAGCATTTAAGACTTCTCCTGATGGTCTATCACTGTAAAAAATAAAACATTTAGCAACAGTATAATTTATCTCAAGAGGTAAAACTTGAAACTTGACATACATGTAAACTTGAATAGTGAATTCTCAGTCAGTGTCTTGTTAAACAAATACTTTTCATGCAGGGAAACTGATGCATAAGACCCTACTTTTTTCCACGTGGTTGGAACACGGGCATCGAACATGTTATCTAGTGCATCTCGGAGGTCTTCACTCATGATGATGGTGCCGTCAATGGCCAGCTTCAGGTCCTTCAAATCCAGTCTGACACGGGTTATCACACGTTGCATACGATCTATCTCCTGCCGCAGGAAGATGTTAATTGGCTGAAGGTGACCCATCTTGCGCAGACGTTCTTTCACCTGAAAAATAGAAATTAATTGCCATTGTATTTTATTTATTTTTTTACAAAATGAACTACTCAGCTTATGCAAATCACTCTCTCTCTCTCGCAGACAATGGTGTGATGATAGCATTAGCGTGGTCTTGGAAGGAAAGCAGAGAACTCCGGTGGAAACCCAATTGTCCGAGTGGTTGACCACTGGACCCTCTCATTGGAGAATCGTACATGTTGAGAAGTGACTGCGCTATTCGGACAAAATATGAAAGTCAGTTGTTAAATTTTATTTTGTTGACTTTCCCATCCTGGGACAGATTTATTACTCCTTTTTGTTTGAAAATGTGAATTATTTTTTTGAAATTTTATGTTTAAATTCATTTTCAAAACTCCTAAAATGTTACATGCTTTGCCAATGAAATGTTGACAGGAATGTTTAATATTTCTGCTAAATCATGGACTGCATGTGTGTGTCTGCCAAGTGACATTTAAAATACCTTCAGAGAAACAAAGTTGGTAACCCAGCTATCATTTAACGATAAATTTGCCATAAACCGTGACTCACCTCATGAGGTATGTAATCTATTGGCAGTTTCTCCAACATGTCGTCGGCGAGTTTGTAGACTACACTTTCACGAGTTTCACCTCCGCCACCACCGGAGTCCTTGGGCTGAATGTTCACGATCGTCTCCAACATGGTGTTGGCTGTGTTGGTCGAGTACCTGGAATAGTGGCGGGGTAAATATGGTTGGTACGGTGAAGATTGGGCCAACACAGACAGTTGATAAAATTAGATGACAGAAGATAATTTGATTTGAATGGTGTTTAACATTATATAAATATCACATTCATGAGAGGGTGATAGTAAGAATGATCACCCTGAGGATATGATTATCGCCCGAGGCGAAGACGAGGGTGATAATCAGTATCCGAAGGGTGACCATTCTGACTATCATCCTCTCATGAATATGATATTTGTTTTATTATACCGAAATCCGCTAGGGCCAAAGTAAGGTTCATTTTCAGTACAGATTTCACTTTGTCGGATTTGTTTTTTCTTCAAAAAACATTTTTTTTCAAAAAGGTGCCTATGAAAGTTATATCGTTGGATTGGTAATAACGTAACTAAGAAAATGAGCTGTAATTTATTATAATCGGTAAACTACTTTTGAAGTTATGACAAGTTAAAATAGCAATTTCACCATACTAAGCCGATGACATCACCGAAACAGTTCGCACTCCATAAAAGCTGCGCATGCGATAATTTTTTACTATCACCCTGTACTATCACCCTCGCATGAGATAGTAAGAAATGACACATTGTTGTCTATGGGAATTTAGCATAGGCGTTTTGTATGAGGTATAATAACATCTTTTAGCACATTTTAGACTGTATGATGATCAATAGTTTAGAGGTGAAGGCAGACCACCCACTTATTTTTGGGTAGAACACTTTCTCACTTACAAGTCAAGCTCCCAGTAGGATTTGAAGCCGCAGCGGTGAGAGGCGAGATGGTATAAAAAAAACCGGGTCTTTACCCTCTCGACCACGGACATAAAATATAAGTTACATTTATATGTAGGAATTTGATTCAAGAAAAGTTACATTATGTAAGAATTTGATACAAGAAAACTTACGTTATGTCAGCATTTGAGTGAAGTCCAAAGCATTCGGGTGAGTCTGAGAGAGGGAGATCCTCAATGTTGCTCACATACTCTGCAAGGGTCTTGCATCTGGGGATTTTGTAGCCTGTAGTACACAAACAAATGTCACTTAGTTCTTAACAGTTTTCACTTTAAAAAAGAGTGTCAGTGATATTCTATATTAATATACATCGCACATTTGCAAGTTTATGAGAATTTTTATTTTTTATTTTTATATAAAGCTCTAGAGGAAAAGGAAAATGGCATAGATGTGATATGTATGCCTACATTTTTTAAATACGATGCAGCACTTTTACAGTTGGTTTTCAAGAGAACAAATACCAGTATCCTTTTCAAACCAACTTTTAATGAGGGTATCAAACAGGAGTTATCTGCTAAAATAAGAGTAGGTTTTGTTTAACAGATTCAAACACATCTTGAAAGACGTATGTGTTTCAACAATGTATAAATAACACTAGGTGTATTCTGATGTACATGTATATTACTACAGAACAAAACAAAAAAAAAACAGAATATATTCAAGATCTGCAACATCACAAAATTTTAATTTTGGATTCTGGCTTTTCAGAAACACAAACACACTTGAATCATTCTTCACAGTGTTTGGCTTTGACAAACAAACTTAACAACACTTTTACAAAAGTAAACTTACCAGTGTAGAACTGGAATGAGTCTGCAAACATGGCCTCACTGAACCATACACGTGCGTACGTGTTGAGGAGACGCTTGTCATAGTCATCTGTGACACGTCCTCCATACTGAACCTCACCAATCATGTAGCGCACTGTCGTCCATGACACACCCTGGTATGGAAAAACAGAACAGTTAAACATTTGGATGTTTACATAGAACACTGAGAATATATAAAACTTGTTTTTTAATCACTGTATACAAATCTTACGCAAGCCATTATACAGCTCACAAGTGACTTGCATGCAATTTTGTCTTTTCTTTTCTTTTTAACTGCAAAGATATATCTGATCTCTGTAGGATGAAAAAATGTTGGTTCCTTTACAGTCCGGAAACCAGTCCAATTCGCGAGTTATATATCTGTACCTTTTTGGGATCAACATCATCCAAGTGATTCTGGACAAACTGTACAGTAGCTGTGAAATCCGACTGGTTGAACTCGTATGGAATATTCCATCCGATTGGTCCAAATTTCCTTCTCTCTTGCACTGTGGTGTGTAGGAAGGCAACACTGTACAACATGGGCTTCCATTGCGGCAAGTTGCTGTACTCGAGTTGCTCCTACAGAAAGGTCAATATTGGTATTAATTTGAATTTAATACGAACGTTGTGTGAGTATTTACATACATATAATACTATCTTGAAAAAAATAGTGTCTAATTTTGAATAAACTTCACTTTTCAATGAGGCGGAGCTACTGAGCACACATTGTTTCTCAATATAAAATGGCTATTCCAGTCTGAAAACACACTGACGTCAGTTGTCTCTCTTGCTTGTTTTATAATCATTCTCCCAAGGCACATTATTGTTACTATAGCGACAGGAAAAATTAAGATCACTTCACATTTTTTTCGGTGCTTATGTTGTTAATTTATACGCCGGTAGTGAATGGCAAATTTACCATAAAGTAGTTTTGGTAGTAATATTTTAGCATTCAGTTCATGTAGATCTGGTAATAAATTATATTATTTTGGTTGCATTAAATTCATGGTACTTTATTGAGTTGATGTTTGTCTAACATATTTTTTTTTCTGTTTCATGTATTATCTGACTTATAAACTAACTGTATAACATAAATTGAACGTATTCAATGAAACAAAACACTAGATGTATGTAATAGAAACAATTCAACCCTGGCAAAAATGGTAAAAAATCTGTATGTAACAGCTGGTGATAAAATTGTGTCTTAACCGAGACTCAAACCCAGGGCCTCTAGCCTACCGTAATAGCACTCTATTAACTGAGTTTCGAGGCCACATGGTTGGACATCAACTTTTCAGCATTATATGAATATAAAGTGTAAATCATGTTTTATGCCAACACCATCCAACAGAATATATGGAAAATATCAGGATACATATCTAAGTGACTGACCTGCGTAACAAGGGCGTATGTCCTCTTGAGGCCGGCCTTGACCCCCTGGGGAGGTTCATTAGTGAACTTGATGGAGGACTGCAGCAGGTTGATGGGGAACTTCGGGTGCTCCTCTGTTGTCAACCAACAACGGAAACTTTCATGTACATTCTCTGTATTCAACACCTGTAATATGACATGTAAACAATAAAAGTCAATTTGTCTTTTTCCCCGCAATAAATGCATTGACATTAAAGCAATAAAAGAAGTACATACAATATAAACACTTGATTGAAGATCAAAACAAGTTTACTGTTCAGTTTAATTAATTAGCAGCAGCGAGTGACCTTTCATATAGGTGGTGACCAAAGTAGGCGGCCTTTTTTCCACTGACCATTCCAAGGCAAACCCTATTGTCCACCATTTTATATTCGTGGTGTTGCAGGCTTTCTATTTTTTCTAGTTATTGTTGTTTGTTTTGAACGCATGTTTTTGGTTGACTGTGTTCCATCAATGCCACATTTCCTGTTCGACTTTTATACCTACTTTCACTGCATTTGCGTTTTATTACGAGCCCAATATCTACAACTCACCGTATCGAGGAGTTCATCCATGAAGTCCAGACCCAGATGGCAGTTCTGCAGCATCACCCAGTGACCTTCTAACATGGACACAGACAGCAGACGACGGGCGTGCACATCCTGACCTTGACCCATAGAGATGGCACTACATTCTGTAGATAGACAAAATTATAATTTATTGGCTTAATATGTAAAAAAAACACATAATCCTGACCTTATCTATAGAGATGGCACTACATTCTGTAAATAGACATGGTTATACTATATTGGGTGTTATATATAAATAAAACAAATCTGACTTTGACCCTAAGCGATGGCATTACATTCTGGATATAGATATGTTCATATTCTATTGGGCATTATATGTAAAATAAAGAAAGGGCAATAACTCTGTTAAATATCACCTAAGCATGATGTCCATGATCATTATCCAACTATGATATTAAATTCCAAGACTATAAGACAATAAGAAGTGACAGCTGCTTTGATGATGCCATTTTGTGACCTACAGTGTGATGCAGTGAACACATTCGTGTCTACAGCCTTGTGACCTACAGTGTGATGCAGTGAACACATTCATGTCTACAGCCTTGTGACCTACAGTGTGATGCAGTGAACACATTCATGTCTACAGCCGAATAAATTGTTTGGTGTTTTACGTCATATTCAACACATGTAAGGTTATATATGGCGGTCACTTTTCCTGGGTAGAACCAGTACTGTACACCTCCCGCCATCAGAAAGTAGATTTACTTTGGTATGGTTGGTTGGTCTTCTTTTTTTTCCCCGTCAAGTGAATTTTAATAAAAAAAAATGTCCACTGTTCAGTAGTTTAATGTCAGCAAAAAATGTATTTTGTATTTTTTTGTAATATTCATCCATTAATGTCTCAGCTTAACTTTAATAATAACCAAAAATCATCCGAAATTATATTCAGTCCGTGATTACGTCAATACAAGGTAAGGTGAGACAACTTACGCAGTTGCAGTTTCTTGGCTAGTAACATGATGTTTTCTGTCGGGTCAGATCCCATGGACAGGAAACAGACAAGTGGCGTTCTCTTGGTCGACTCTATGTGCATCGTCTCCATGTTGAGAATCACAGCCTCGGCAAACTGCAACAAGCAAAGAATTCGGGGTGAAATTGGAAAGAAAGCAACATTAAGGCAAGTAGTTAATAGAATATCCAGCTTCCAGATATAGGGTCATTTTTAATGTGGAGATAATTATAATTTATCACATAACATAGCTTCTGGGAGTGTAATAAAGCCAGTACTTATTTCTCTCAATACACTAGTGTATTACAGATGCAAATGAGGATCGAATCACTGTGTTTGTGTACAGTAAACATTTAATCCCATTTGTTTGCATGGTATATCAGACGATACGTTCAGACACCTTAAATATTTGCCATTATTGGAAATATTGCTTTACAAAATGCATGTTAGTAAGGTTAAATTTAGTTTAAGTTGTCGCAATTTTTTATGGCGAACCTGTTACAGCCGCGTAATGCAGCTTACGTCGTGTTTTTGTTTTTATGACGTAAGCTGCGTTACGCGGCTGTAACGGGTTCGCCATAAAAAATTGCGACAACTTAAACTAAATTTAACCTTACTAACATGATTTCTCTTACAAATTGCCGGTAAATTACAAGGTAAATTGACAACATTAAAGTGAAATTATCTCGTCGTGGGTGCGTTATGTGATAAATAGAATCTTACATTCATGAATGTGTATTATTGACTTTAATAAACTTGTTGGATAAAAATGTAGGATACGAGGCTCTACCTATATCCTATATCATTTTATCCAACTCGTTTATTAAAATCAATAATACACAGATAACTTAGTTAACTTAAATGTGAAGAGAAGTGTAACATTACTTATTTAACTTATAACCATGTGCTTTGTCTTGGACAATCTGTTGTCAAATCTTTATGCTTTTGGTAATTGTTTTACAAAATATTGCATCAATTGAATTTCAAGATACCATAGGTGTGTGAGGTGGCATGACATTGTCAGTTTCAATTTGTTAGTAAATTGATAAATATTATTTAGTGTACCCTAGGTCCCAGTGCCTCGGAAATGTACTTTCTGGCCATAGGAATGCATCTGTCTGGGCACCAACTTCTGATGAGCATTAGTTTACGGAATGTATCCAGGGTAGTGGAGTAGCCATCGGGGATCGTACATTCTTCTGGCGCATCTTCATCAAACCACGCTTTCCATTGCTGAAATTACAAGTCACGACAAAAAGCTCGAGTTATTTTTTTATATATTTGAAGACATTTTTGGGAACACATAGAAAGCATGGCAATAACTCATCATGCTTTGCATACACATAAGCACTACATAACTCCCATTTTATTGAGATAATTTCTCCAAATTGTATTTGATCAAGAGTTGGCAATTACATATATCCTATCCATGCTTGTAAAAAAATAACTTACCATATCTACCTTATTTCTGTAATTAAAGAGCCAATCCTGCTTGAGACCCTCTTAAAATTCCAAGAATAGAGCCTTAAATAAAGTGAGCGTACCTTGTCATTCCTCGACACCTGAGAGAGTATCTGCGAGTACTGCGGCAGTTTACTCAGCTCCACCAAGTTGAGCCAAGTCATGTCCAGGATCCACTTCTTTGGTTTGGGTTCCACGGCATTAAGATCAAGGGCAGCACCACCTGGTGGACAAATAAAGTTGTCAATAACATGGAAATATTAAAAGGATCGTGTTAAGGATATATATTTAATGAACCAGTGATATTACTTAACCACTAAAAATATATTAGTGTGAAACTTTTTAAAATTGCAAATTCAAACTTAAAAAATCAACTATTATAAATGGTTTACTAATAATAACAAAAATAATAATAACAGAGGATAACACATTTAGTTATAAACTAATCTTCCATAAGGCCCTTTCTTATATACAAATTAACAACTAGCGAGTAAACATAAGGCAGCAATTGAGGATTTATATGGGAAATATTTTCAAAGAGTGCTGCATGCATACATTCAAATTTTGCACTTTTATAAGTACACTCCATTAAGCTTAGTTCTTGTCATATTTTTTTTTTTTAAAGAAGCATATGGCATAAAAATATGAGTTAAAGGGAATGTAGCGACACAACCAAACCATCTTTATTATTGAGAGTTCTGAAAAACTTGAATAAGGGTGAAAGAATTATCAAAATCGGATGATAAACAAAGAAGATATCATTTGAAGTTTCAATTGAAATGGATACGGAAGTGGCCATTTTGAGCGCTATGACTTCACGGTTCTAAATGACCATATATGGAATATTTATAACTATGAAAATCTACTGATTTATAGGGAAAAAATGACAGCAATTATATGAAAAATATGGCAATAATTCTTTATATGAGCAGTAAAATTTTTTTTGCATTCATTTGCAATGATTTTCCTCGTTTTAAACGATATTTATCAATATTCCAAATATGGTAATATGGAACTATGATGTCATAGTTCTAAAATGGCGGCTCCCGTGTCTGTTTCAGAACAACCTTTAAATGGTCATACCTTTTTTGTTTATCATCCGATTTTGATAATTATTTCCCCATTTTCCAAGTTTTTCAGAACTCTGAATAATAGAGCTTGTTTGGCTGTGTCACTACATTCCCTTTAAGAGGCACCATCAAAATAATTCCTCATACATTAAAATTGTTGTAGCAGAGAAAGTGTTCCAGTATCCTAAATAAGAGCACCCAAACATCTAACCAACATTACCTTTGATGAAACACTGGAACTCCGTGTGAGACAGACGCCCACCGTTGATCTCAATCTTCAGGGTCATGAGAATGGTGAAAAGGAACTTGTCCTTCTCGTACAGCCCACGGGCAGTGTAGGCAAAAGCCTCAAAGGTCAGGTACTGGATGATGTTGTTGATTCTCTTTCCCGTGATGGGAGATTTTTGTGAGCGTGCCATCGAGTTGTCGAAGATACCGAGGAACTGACGCAGGGCAGTCTGGTACATCACATTCACAATACTCATCTCCACAATCAGGAAATACAGGATGCTACCTCGGTTGGCAACTGTAATATATATTATACTGTTTATGTCATGTCCTAAAACAAGGCACTGAAGAATGTTTCAGGTCATTATTATGTCAGTTTCAAATAAATCTATGTGACACTCCGTTAACATTCTAATATGAGCAGTATTATCAGATTGTTTCTTTCTTTATATTTTCAATATCATGTGCGACTGTAGTTGAATTTAGCAGCCACTGCTGTGAGTGACTTTACATTTTGTTTTATAAAGGAAGTAACTGCAGGAGAATTGATTCCATGTGGTTGGCGAGAGCTACCCAAACCTTTTAAAGTATGTCCTGTCTGCATGTGTGCTTGCCACATGGCTTAGTGCAAGAAATTATTGACTGGGGACATGTACACGTCTGCATGACATACCAGGTCGAAACTCCTCACGAGCCGAGTTGATCTTGATCTCAGTTTCTGCAGCGACCTTGAGTTTTTCACTGACATCCTCAGCAGTGATCTTGGTGGTTCTGAGCACCTCAATGAGGGATTCATCTTCTACGAGTGAGCCCTCGGTGGACGTGAGACGGTACAACAGGTTGTCTTCCAACTCCTGCATCTTACGTTTGTTGGCTGTCACTTCTTCTAATAGGTTTGTCCTCTCTTGTTCCAGCTCCTGATGATCAAATATTCAAACTTTAACATGACGTTAGTGTTGTATCAATGACTGAGTAGAACTGAAAGTTAGTGTTGTATCAATGACTGAGTAGAACCGGAAGTTAGTGTTGTATCAATGACTGAGTAGAACCGGAAGTTAGTGTTGTATCAATGACTGAGTAGAACTGGAAGTTAGTGTTGTATCAATGACGGAGTAGAACTGAAAGTTAGTTGCTTTCTACAAAGGCTTCAAACAGTGACTCTGACATATCGATAGTCACATACAAAATGTATATACAAAATTTATGTTATTTTTTTATATTTCATTTGGCAGGTGTTATGCATGACCTAACCTACAACTAAATTCAATGTGCATTATCCACTTCTGCTATCCCCTCTTTGAGCAGTAATGACCCAAAATCTGTCACAACTTTGAGACATGGGTGAAATGAAGAGTATAAACAAACACACTTTAAATTGTTGGAATTTCCTAAATATATAATTACAAACTATATAATTAGAAAAATTACCCATGAAACTGAAATTGACTCATGAAACTGTAATTGACCCAAACCCACCCTAGCCCTTTCTGACTAGTTTCCTAACATAGACTACATTAGTAAACGGTGTTACTGGTAGAGCACTGACCTGTTTCTCTGTGAGGATGACAATACCCAGTAGCTGGTCCTCCAGACCCTTCATGGTGACCGTGAAGTCCACTATGGAGGTCCTGGCTGAGATCTCGGGGGTGTAGGTCGGGTTACCCAGCTTGGTTGTAATGTACAACCTGAAGCCTTTCATGATGTCCACTTCTTTGTCTCCGACTTTTACCTGGCGATAAAAGTCGTGTTATGTAATGTAGTCATGTAATGGAGCACTCATTATTCTTATAGTTTCTGTTCTCTCCCAGAGGCCATTACATTGACCTCTGTCAACGTCTAAGAAAGTAGGCTGCAATCACTATAATTTGTCACATGACCATAAATAAAATATCAAAATGGTGATCAGAACTTCAACACCAACTATCGGCTGCTGATTGACACGTAAACAGTAAAAAAAAAACACAAATTATTTTCTACATTTTGATATATTTTAAGTTAGTAATTTAATTTAAGGTAGGTTGTTAAGAGCTATGTGATACTGGAAAGTGCTGCTTGCTAAGCAAAATGCTGTACTGTAACCCTATGGGAACAATGCCAAAGTACAAAACTTTATTCTACCGCAATATAATTCTGAGCATAATTTACTGTATATTTAAAACATTCAAGCCGAAAAATTATTTGCTTTTTTAATTTCAAATAAGACTTAATTCAGAAATATATTTGTGCAATCAAAATAATTTGCATTTCCATCGTTTTTCATCGTTTGCCAAGATTCTTGGTATTTGATGAGACGTTGACAGAGATGTATGTGTATGCAAGGAACGACAACTCGGGGTAGAGATTGAAGTTCACGCTCCACCTTTAAGAATTAGCAAAATGCATAGAGATCCAACAAGTTAGCACATAGAAACTTTAGCCAACACTAATAACATAAACTGATTTAAAACTTTAATTTAAAAGGATTTATCTACAATTTTATTTTTCATAGAAATTTGACACAATTTAATTTTGAGATAAATAAAAAGAAGTCAGTCAACTTTGTTAGGGGAACCAATTAATTTACCATTTTAATACCATGAACAGTGGGTGAAGTGACCTACCTTAAAAGTGGAGCCACTCTTGATGAAGTTTTTCTCGAGCACGTTGTCCAGGGCGGGATCCAGCTCCTCTCCCACGTCTTCAATAAGTAGTGGTCGTCCCAGAGACAGACAGTCCTCCAGATGGGAACGGAAATACTTGTGATTCAGTGACGTGGTCTGCAAACATAACCATGCAGATGTGCATCATTCAATTGAATCAAAAACCTCAGCCCGTTTTTTAAAAAATGAACACAACATTAAAATAACTGACAACCTTTTGTTATTAGTCCTTATAGCAGATTATTGGATGGGTTTTTTGTGGGTTTTTGTAATTATATGAAGAAAATACCTGCTATGGCTGGATTTAAGGGGGAGGTTATATGTTTATTTAAAGTAATAAGTTTCTGTTTTTAACGTTTTAGAAACAAAATATCTTTTTCTTCAGGTGTCAGACCAGTCAGGAAGTACTTCTGGGTCGTAGTGTGCTAAAATAGTTCCTTGAAAAAATCCAAAGTTTCTAGTTTGCATGTGTTTTTCCCAAGATGAGTTTTTATTTCATTGTTAAATCTAACCTTTGGTTAAAGTAGTATTTCTGTTTTCATGAATAGTAAGTATTTTACTGTGTTTGTCAGGATAATTTCTTTGGAGAGTATGAGCACAGAGGTTAGGTAGAGATGTGGTTTTGACAGAAGTTTATTTCAAAATACGCAAAATGAATGACGCAAAATGTTGAAAAACTGAATCCATGTTTTATTCCAGATATGGGACCGTTTGCTAGCCAAATGTGTTTAATACACAGAATAAAAGTGTATTTAAGCGAACGAATGTTGTGGAACTTGTGACTGATCTCCAAATATAGCCTATATTGCATTGTGTTCAATGGGCTGATTTTCACCGGTTTGACACCTTCAGCATGCATCCTACCTAAAATCACGAGAATCATAACATATTGAATAAACATCACATTTCTGTGGGTGACACTGCATGCATATCAATTGTACGGACAAGTTTAATCAAGAACATACCTTTTATCAATTTCAATGATTTTTTTACCAATTAATCATTATACATTGTTGCAAGGTCTATCTGCTTGAACAGACTTGAACCTACATATGTGTTCAACTTTAGTACTCAAGCACTGTGTCCTGTCCTCACACATGGGTGTGTTACTCAATATTTACTACGACCACATTCAGCTGTGTAATGTAAATAAGCTGGCTTCTGTCAGTGTTATTAACCATGACATATATATCCTATGTTGAATTGAATTGAATTGGGGTTTTAAGGCGCACCAACACATGAAAAGGTTATATGGCGCCTAGCAGGCATAAACATGCCAGGCTCATCTTCCATGTACATCGAGATAAAATATTGGTTTTTGGAACCGTACCATTATGCTTAAATTTTTTAATTTTGTTTTTTACAAAATGCTATATTTTCCCTATTTTATGTATCTAATAATAAGCCTTTATTTAATATCGCCGGTTATATAACGACAATGACGTCATGGTACAGTACTCTTCTGACATTAAGTTACGAGTTACGTGATAAATAGAATCTCAAATTCTTGTAAATTTATTATCGATTTAATTAAATGTGATGGCAAAAATGTATCCCATTTGCAAACTCGTTTAATAAATTTAATAATAAATAAGCACTCCTGTATGTATGCTTCTTCTAATCTTACCTGCATTTCAGTCTCAGCCTCCCTGTTCTTGATCCAGATCTTGCCCTGACCTTGGGGATCAATCAGTAAGGGGTATCTGGATGCCTTGGTTACAATCAGACCATTCTGGATGGACAGGTCATCATTGGGTAGACCTTGCAAGTTCCATTCGCTAACCGTAGCATTGTCCACCAACATGTTTACAATGTTCAGATCCTGAAGCAGGAAAACATGACAAAATTAATACAAGAACTAAAATTAGAATAAGTAACTCGGATAAAGATAACATATTTTAGTATGCTAGAAGCAGTTGACAGCTGTATGTGTGTAATGTGTAAACATACAAAAGAGTAAAGTTGCATTTTTTTCTTTAGTCTAGGTTAACCCTGTCAGTGCAGACACATGTTTGTCATGTTGTCTAATGAAGTTGAAGAGATATGAAAAGTTCCAATCCATTACATGACGTAGTTTCTGAGATACAAGCTTATATGCAAAACTTTAACCAGGGGATGCAGATGCAGAGGACGATCAAGTGATGAGGATACCTTTATCATCAATATTTTGTCAAAAACAGACAAGCTGAAAGTTTCAATATTAACTTTCAGTAATTCCAAAGCAAAGTTTCATGGCCTTAAAGTGGTTCAATTGCATCTGACACATTATCATTGTTTATGCACCAATATATCCCTCATCAGTTATGGAGGAAACCAAGGTGTCCCAATTTGATAATTACAATAACAGTTGGGAGAATTAGAGCATTTTTGCACATTTAAACTTTTTTCTAACAATAATTTGACTGAATTAATAGAAAGATCCCTCTTCTGTAATTTATTGGGTGTCTACACTTAGTAAAACTGTGAACAAATTTAACATAATTTTTAAAAAAAAAAAAAAAAAGTTTACGCAACAAAAATTTACAGAAGCTTTTAAGAATGATCACTAACTAGTTTCTGTTTATAGCCAAAACTAAAATCTGTCCTCAACAGCAAGACCAGCTTGACAAAAAAACACACTTACATCTGAAAACGGAATCTTGTAAGTAACCATCTCCTTCTTCCAGCTCTTACTCATGAGTGAACGGAACTCCTGGTTAAACGGTCCACAGTACGAGAGGAAGCCTGTACACAGCAGAACATCTCCAACAAGTCTCTGTATCTGGGCTTCAAACCCCTTACTAGCCGCCGTCCAACGCACTCTCTCCCCTCCCAGACCCTCAATCAAGGCGGTCGCATTGGTCATCTTTCTACGGCAGGCGTCAGCATCGTCTAACAGGGTCTGAGTAAATAGACAACATTACATGCTGACTTTCGCTTTTATTTAAAATATTCAAAATATAAACAGAATTTTATAAAATAATTCATCTGACTCTGACAAAATCTTTGACATCTTATTTATCTGTATTTTAGTCATGGCAGCGGTAGTCAACTTATTCAAGTCCAGTCAAGAAATCAGTTTTACAACAAAGTGACACAAGCTCCAATGATCTTTTGAATCTGACTCCTGTTAACATGAACTGGTAAATATAAAGATATATTTATTTGATTTTCAGTCTTGGCAGCGATAGTTGATAAACTGTTTACATAAACATGTAATGTAAAGGTATATTTACTTGTTTTTCTGACATGGCAGCGTCGTACATAGCCATTACTTCAGCAAGTTCTCTGTTTTTATCATCTAACTGTCCCTGGGCAGTATCCAAGTCACTCATGGCCATACCCAACTTGGCTTCTTGAACAGCCAGATTAGCCTGAACAAAAACATCAAGAATTGCAAATAATTACAACGTGGTAGTGTTGTTGACTCACCAATGCAAAAGTATTTAAAAGATTAAGAATAAGGAAAACGTTTAGAATTTTGGAATGTATAGCAAAAAAAACAATGTACTCGAAGCATTTGGAAAAAAAATGGAACAAATATAAGAATATTTTTAATTAGCTTTGATTCTGTAAATATCAGACTTCACCCTTCCATTTTGTGTTTTCTGTAATATTCTGGCCAAGGAACTGACATAACTCTCTGATATTCTATATTCTATAATTATATATCTATATAGTGAGCTGTGAAATGTGACCATGTGGGGAGAACATAAACAACACAACTTTTTTTTTCTTCTTTTTTATTATCTTTTTTTCTCTTTATCTTCTCCCCTAAAAACAGTACTCTTCTAAATAGTGACTTTTTATTATACAAATAGAATAAAACACAACACAAACAAGCCAAATCTTTAAAAGACAACCTTTTATATAGAATTCTCATATTGAATACAAATAATAGATTTCTCTTATGTATATCACTTATGCATTGTATAATATTATAGATGTGTTTGTTTGTAAGGCGTGCGGTGGGATGGTCCTCCCCGACCCACAACATGCCAAATTACGGGGAGAATGAATGGGTCACCATAGGTGACTGGAAAAAAAGGAAAAAAAATACATACAAAGTGTAGGAGCTACACTATTAGAAATGTATTGCTGATAGAGAATGGATCCTGGAGACTTCTTTTAAAACAGAAAAAGGGACCACAAAAAAAAAAGTAATGGAATATACCAAATCTATTTTTTTAATAGAACAATCAGTTTGCGTAGCATGTAAGGATATATAGAATGTATAAAAAAAAAAGAAAAAAAGTAGGCAGATGATAATCATTCAATTTATACTTGTATAACTTATTTGTTATTTAATGGTTTATTGTTATTTTTTGACAGCTAGATTTTTTTAAACTTACAATATTTTGCAATAAAAGATTGTTTGATCCAGATTTATTGTTTGGTAGAACTTAGTATTTGCTGTTTTTCTTGTATTGTTTTTATGGGGAAGAGGGGAATTTTTAGATTTTTTTTTAAATTGTCCTGCTGTTTTGTTTTGTTTTCTTTACAAAACTTCCATACAGTCAAACCTTGATTAAGAGACCGCTCAGGGGAAATACCAAAAGTGGTCTCTTAATACAGGTGGTCTCTTAAAACAGGGTCTAACATTGTTTGATTTTTTATGAAATATTAAGAGAAATACATGTACATGTATTAAAATGAATGCTTTACATTGTAGGTATCTTGTATTATTTCATATATATTATGGGGTATCTTGTAAAGGAATAATAAACTCTTATGTAACTAAGACAACTTTAATTTATGTTTTTAATTTAAGTGTATATGAAATATAAACATGTGAAATAGATCATAAAATAGATAATCAAACACAAAACAAACAATTATTAGCATAATCACTAGTAGCCGTTGCATAACGGGCACGGTCTGTCACCAGACACATTGTTCTCAAAATTCTCTAAAACATGTTCTGAATTTGTGTTTTACCGACACCTAACTCGTCTGCTATTTTACGCACACTTTTTGATTTACTAAGTTCAATCACATTAATCCGCTCGTCTAAAGTTAACACTTTACGCTTCGACATGATTTCAATAACTTTATTTATTGTAATCAGGTGTTAAAAATAGCGAGTAAATATATTACCGTTGCCATCACGTGATATAAACAAATTATTAACAAACAATTAATAGCAAAACTTGGCGGGGGGAATTTAAAGTGGTAGCTTATGGCAGGTGGGTGCTTAAACCAGGTGGTCGGAGGACCAGGTTTGACTGTATTTGCAAATCATTATTACTAATTATTTTAATGGTTCAAAGTAAAGCGTTTTTCATGTAACTAATAGTTGATTATATTGCTGTTATCATATATTAAACAATAATGTAAACAATAACAAAGAAAACTCGAATTTGATTACCTTTTATTCAATTATTTTCAAGCAGGTTTAAAGTTGAACTGATAATGTAATTATAAAAATCGAGGTGGGCATTTTAGTTCTTGATAAATACTTCAAGATTGCCATGTGTCCCTGTAAAGTATCCTGATGAAACTTGGAACAATTCATGTTTGTGTCATACCTTGAGCGGCAGTACTTCCTTGTTGATGCTGTAGAAGAAGCTCATGGCCTCCGTCCAGGCGGCGAGACCGGCAACGTCACCACACACCTTCTTGGCACTCTCCATGTTGTAGTCCTCCGCAGCCAGGTAAGGGGCAAGTAACTCTACTGTCTCACCATTAATGGTGTCCTGGAGTTGCAAAACATTTATAAGTAAGCTAGCAAGCTATAATTAATTAAATTAAAATGTTTTTCAAAGAATGTTGTATCATCCAATGTCACCTTTCACCTGATATATAATATTATATATATAATATTATTATAATATTTTTTAGACAATTTTTAAAGGCTGATGAAGAATTGGCAAGACAGAGACTTGATGCTTTTTAAACTAGTTTCGTCTCGTGACTGATCAGTTACCATCAGTTTGATTCAGTCCTTCATTTGCCATTGACCGCAAACAACTGTTCAAACCGGTTTGTACTAGAAGTGTGATATCTGTAATTTTGCCTAAGTGACAACAAAATTTGCCATTTTTTGGAGGCAGATTTTGATCTTCACTGTTCCAGCAGCAAATTTGAAAACAGAATTTATTTCGGATTTGGAAATAATGAGATTTTTCTCTATTTTGTTCATGATTTTGTTTAATAACACTCTTTATGTTTATACTTTTTTTTTTATTTCTATGCAAGTATGTTGTGTAAGAGTTCACATATCAGAAATGGATTTTTAAGGATGTTTTTCTTCCAAAAATGCAGTGTGAAACACGTCGCATCTAACTTAGTGATTGTAATGTATTTTCATTCCAGATGTATACCTTAGGGAAGGTAAGAAGACCATTGAGGAAGCCAGAGCCGGACATGAGCTTCAGCGCTTCACTCCAGGACGGCTTCAAACACGGTCGCTCTGGATCCATCTCTACTGGGTTTACTCGCCTCTGGAACAGGATGAGGGCACAGTCCATAATCCTCATGATCAAGTGTGGCGGCTTGGCCAACTTACGAACTGAAATCAGTTATAATCACCACAGTATAAAAAATAAGTTAACAAGTACACTCTGTGGTATGGTTTGGCTAGAACTATGAAATGTCAACAATTGTCAACGATAAAACCCTACAAGGAGAACTTATTTTTAATCTACATAACAGATATGGTATTCTACAAATACAAAAGTACATATCCCATGTAAATCTACATTACAGAGAAGGAATCTGCAAGTACAGAAGTAAATATCCCATGTAAATCTAAAATTTAAAATTTGGTATTCTGAAAACATAAAAGGGTACTTACTATATTCAAATCTACATTTTGGGAGTTAGTATTCAACAAGCACAAAATGTTACCTAGTTCCTGTAGATCTACTTTAAGAGATGTTATTCTTAAGGTACACAAGTGTATGTATTGCATGTAAATCTTTCGCCAACAACTATAAATAACAACATTGCATGTTAAAGACTGTTTCTACCCATTTACAGTGTTTTCTAAATTACTGCAAGTTTTATTTAAAATATTTCCTGAATAAAGAGCATACCAGTGGAAATATGTGCTGGCTTGATGGTCTGTAGCGCAGCCTCAGCCCTCTCCAGTGCAGGACGGGCAGCTTCTAGCTTCACCTCCGCAGCTGCCTTGTCAACCTGGAAAAAACAAAATGATCAAAATTAATGTTATACATGGTCTTGTATAGATTAACTAAAAAAGTTAAATACTGTGATTTAAAATAAACAAAATCCACAAATATCGAGAAATAATTTAAACCCCCGACATCAAATTTGTTTTAAAAGTTGTGCACAAAAAAACGTTTTTTTCCAATTTTTAAAAATGCCTTTGGAAAAAAGGGCAACAACTGCAAATGGCAAACACTATATTCGTTTAACATAACACAGACAGACATACACATCTTCCCAATAACATGGTTTAAACATATTTAATTCATAAAATTTGATTTGTGTCCCTGAGCAAGACAATTTATCTGCATTTGCTTAGTACCGACTACATTGAGAGAGATTAAAACAAGTTCATTGAGCGTTCGTTACAATCGATGTAAAATAAATAAGTTTAAACTAAAACTTAATGATGTCCAATTTACATGTGCTGTATACAGACAGTAAAATATACACAAACATTTTAAAAGGATTCAGAAGTAAGCAGCTTTAAGCTTGTATAAATCTGTTTCCTAATAAAACATGTAATACATTTCGTAATATAATACCTTAAAGACGTAATTCCATTTACAAAAGCCTACTCCTGAGATATATGCCACTATGACTAACAGGCAGAATTAAATCTTATCAAGCAAATGCTTTCACTCGGTCGCAAATGTTGAAAACAGTAATTGTAATATTCTTACTGTGATAAAGTCCACAATAGCTTGGGCTTTGTCTTTCACTACTTGTACTTGTGCCTTCACTTTCTCGGCAGCCGTAGCACTGGTGGTCACTTCCTTCAGTACAACGTCCGCTTTCTTGGAGGCTACAGCAAGTTCCTTCTCCTTCACGGCCAACTCTTTGGAGAGTTCAGCGACTGATGCAGATGCTTCCACAAGCTTCTTCAAACCTGGAGCAACACAGCGACAATAATGGACATTAAGAACAAAGATGGGCAATTGCATGGTCACCATGGTGCAATAACTCAATACGTGCCTATGTAAGTATATATATAGCACTTACTCAGTTATTGCAAAATATAGCTTTAAATATGATTCTTCAGAAACTGTTAAAAATAAGATGAAGTAATCTTCTCTTTTTTGTGGTATATTTATTTAGTGCAAATCTTATCTACCTTAAGTTTCTAAGATTGAAACAATACAAAAATTACCCATTACCCAGAATTCAATGAAATCCGAAAAATATAATTCTGAGCTTTGTAAAATTAATTTGCCTTTTGTATGAGAATTATGAACAATTACTGCATGATTTATGACTATTTGAAGGCTTTATATTCAATTAAATCACACTAAATACTCTGTAAAACTAGAAAAGTATTCCACGGAACACTTATTTCAGTTTTGTCAGGTTGCAGGTTAAAGTTTTTTGAAAAGGGGCATGACTTTGCCGAATCGAGTCAGAGTTATTGAACGTGTGTAACGATATTCCTTGGTGTAAGATGAAGATGTGTGAAAAGTTTCATGAACATAGGTCAACTACTTTTCAAGTTATGTTCAAGGTTAGGTTGCAGGTTAAAGTGTGACAGAGGGACTACGACGGACAAAGTAATCCCTAAGTGTCTGCGATGGCAGGCGACAGAAAAAGGACATAGGTAAAAAAAAAAATTTAGTAGGACACAGACCTGTATTCATTCTTTCGGCGAGAGTTCCAATCTCTGCTTTCTTCTGACTGTAGATTTCCTTGTAACCCGCAATGAAGGACAAGTATGACTTGGGTGTCACGTATGTCTGGCGACGGAAACGTTGGAAGTATTCTATACACAGCTCTGCTACCAAATCCTAAACGAGAAAGCATACATATTAATGTCCAACATAGGGTATGTTGTATAAATCATTTTATAACAGTACAAACTTTATTTTACATCAATTATGAAACTAGCTACAGAGCTTATACAAATCACTCTCGAAGAAAATGCGAACATTATCTTTATAAAATCAGTTCTGTATGATGAAACTATCTTTATATCTATCTATAAAGATTGTTTAGCAAGTTGCTTAATTTTGCTACATCTATGTTTGTGCAATCCAAAGGTGTACAGTCCCTATGCCAGTAAATGCATAATGTTGAGTGGAGAATATCTGAAATATCAACAGGAGCAAGTTCCTTCTTAATCTCCTTTTTTGAAAATGGAGGTAAGAAAATAATTCGTTCCGAAACCTACCTGGAAAATACCCATTGTATTCACAACTGCCGTCTTGACAGCCGGCGTGGCAGTTATGTCGTAACTGGAAAGGAAATAGTTGGATACGGCAATCAGAGCGTCCTTGGGCCAGCGCTGGAACCAGTTCATCGTACAGCCAGATATAAGACCGGGAAACTTCAGAGAGCGGTTCCTGAACTTCTCTCCCACCTAAATGTGGAATATTAAAATACATACATTCAGAGTAATAAGAGTTTCTTCTTTCCATATTTTACACAACTTCTCTAAAACGGTAATCAAATAAATTCTTCTGGAAGGACGTACAGATGGTACTGCTAACGCGAGGACGTACAGATGGTACTGCTAACGCGAGGACGTACAGATGGTACTGCTAACGCGAGGACGTACAGATGGTACTGCTAACGCGAGGACGTACAGATGGTACTGCTAACGCGAGGACGTACAGATGGTACTGCTAACGCGAGGACGTACAGATGGTACTGCTAACGCGAGGACGTACAGATGGTACTGCTAACGCGAGGACGTACAGATGGTACTGCTAACGCGAGGACGTACAGATGGTACTGCTAACGCGAGGACGTACAGATGGTACTGCTAACGCGAGTATATTCTTCTGGAAGGAGGTACAGATGGTACTGCTAACGCGAGTATATTTTTGCGACTTTTTACTTGTGTGTCTAGTTTTTCATACACACAGACAGATGTTCTGAGTTGTTTTTGGCTGTTTTGGAAACACTTAGACACTTGGACATTTTCCCATGTGGATGTTGTTTGTCAATGCATTACACAGAACCTGTTATTGTACTAAAAAAAGGTACACAAGTATGCCTTATTGAGGACGGACAGATGGACATATGTAGAGAAAGTAACGGGACACTGTGAGTTCGTGGCAAGTTTTACAAACCTAAAGAATGCTGAGTGTCCCTTTAATGTTTACAATTTTATACTTACAGGAGAGAAGCACAAACAGAGATGGAGGTTCTGTCGACATCTGCTGAGGTAATACTCATACAGATTCTCATTGGACGGTACTCGGCGTGGAAACTCCTTCTTCATCACTCCAATAAGCTCATTCAGGATCTCGTCCATCTCATCTCTGGCAAACAAGCCGGACACCTGGGAACCATTACAGTATTGTTAAACTTTTACATATAAAGTGTATAACCTAGAAACTTTACAACCATGGATTTCACAAACTTTCACAAATTTATTAAGGAAAATTCTATGCCCAACAAGTTAATAATTATCCATCAGGAGATATTGATGGTAATTGTTCTTGCAAACACTCTATTAGCATGAACCCTAACATAGTCAAACCTGTGTTAAGAGACCACTAGTGGAAGATGATAAAAGTGGTATTTTAGCACAGGTGTGGTCTCTTAACACAGGTGCATTTAAATTTGGAGCAATACAATTTGGAATGGATTAAGTAGTCTCTCAATAGGAGGTTTCTCGAGCATGTTTGAGTGGAAAGAAAAACAAAATGTCACCTCTCCCGAAGACAAGATGTTGTTCAGGTACTCTAGGAAGGACTCGTCCTTGATCTCCTGGTCTGTGAACAGGAAGGTGATGCCCAGGCCCTGTTGCCCAGCTGTACGGTACAGGAACTTCAGGTCCTCCAGCAGGTTCTGTGCATTGTACGATCTACAATCAAACGCCATCTCAAATTAAATACAATATACAATGTCATATAAAATACGAAAACTTTCAATGTCAGATTGAATATCAACTACCATATACTGTCTATAACAAATACCATACACGATGTCAGTATCGGATGCAAGAAAATACTCAAAGACATCAACTTCTATTTCAAAATGCTTACACAATATCTTTCATATATAATCTTGCATATATCAAACAATACATCATATTAAAATATCATATTTCATCTTTATTACCATCTAAACTTTCGTATCAAATAATTCAATGTCACGTCCAATACCATTGGCAGCATCAATCAAATACAACATACAATATCATCTATCAATCGGTATCAAGTACCATTTAACATTCAGTATCAAACACCATTTAACATTCGGTATCAAGTACCATTTAACATTCGGTATCAAATACCATTTAACATTCTGTATCAAATACCATTTAACATTCTGTATCAAATACCATTTATTTAACATTCGGTATCAAATACCATTTAACATTCAGTATCAAATACCACTTAACATTCAGTATCAAGTACCATTTAACATTCGGTATCAAGTACCATTTAAATTGTATTAAATGCTATCTAGTAAAATGTATCAAAACTGCAATACCATCATATAGCTTTTGCAATATCAAATATCAGACTACGTATCAGACTATGTAATGTGTCTTATACCTCGAAGCAAGAAGGAAACTTGGACTTACTAGGCTACATTTTCTTTTGAGTACTTAGTTTTATGAGGAAATTCATGCACCGTTACCTTGAGAGTGTGGTCTGGAAGGTATTGTAACCTGCAATGTACGAGGCTTATCTGGCCACTCCACTTACCTTGAGAGTGTGATCTGGAAAATTTTGTAGCCTGCAATGTACGATGCTAATCTTGTCAAGCTTTGTTTACCAGAACCACCGACACCGACACACAGGGCGTGACCACGTGGTGTACGTATGACACGCGATATCTTCACCAAGTTGGTCATGGCATCCTAGAAACATGAAGAATTATTATCAATACCAGAACCATTACACACCATTTGCAACAGGGTAGTTAAGAGTCCAGGGCCCGGATCAATACCAGAACCATTACACATCAGATGCAACAGGATAGTTAGAGTCCAGGGCCCGGATCAATACCAGAACCATTACACACCAGATGCAATAGGGTAGTTAAGAGTCCAGTACCAGAACCATTACACATCAGATGCAACAGGGTAGTTAGAGTCCAGGGCCCGGATCAATACCAGAACCATTACACATCAGATGCAACAGGGTAGTGTCCAGGGACCGGATCAATACCAGAACCATTACACATCAGATGTAACAGGGTAGTTAGAGTCCTGGGCCTGGATCAATACCAGAACCATTACACACCAGATGCAACAGGGTAGTTAGAGTCCAGTACCAGAACCATTACACATCAGATGCAACAGGGTAGTTAGAGTCCAGGGCCCGGATCAATACCAGAACCATTACACATCAGATGCAACAGGGTAGTTAGAGTCCAGGGACCGGATCAATACCAGAACCATTACACATCAGATGCAACAGGGTAGTTACTGTCCAGGGCCCCGTTTTATGAAACAACTTATGACAATTTTGATCGTAATCAAACAGATTTAGTTAATTTCTTAAATTCTTTACTTTAATGTACAATTCACAAATGAATGCGATTTCATTTCATTGTCTTATACATTTGATACTTCTGCACATAATGCACACACAATTGTCTACATTGGATGCTTAGGTGCAAAACTGTGAACAGTTTTAAAATTTGAGACTTATCGTAAGATGTTTAATAAAACTGGGCCCAGATTGCTACTCCAGGTAAAATCCGGGGCAATATAGTGGGTCCATGGTGGCTCAGTGGATAGTTCATTAACTCCAGAGATCATGGGTTCCAGCCTCATTAACTCCAGAGATCATGGGTTTCCAGTCTCACTGGCCCCACTGGGTTACTTCAGTGAGTCATTAGGCAAAACACTTCCCTCAGCCTCCTTAGGGCAGTACCATGTATCAGTGTATGTGTGTAGTTCTAAGGTTTATAGTCCATCCACCAACATACTCGATAAGCCTTGCTGTATCTTAAAGGGATGGGTACAATAGAGTCTGGACTTAGCCATGTATGATGTTAAAGAACTCGTAGGAATCTAGTCAATAGTAAGAGAAGGGCAGGGTTTCAAGATTCCTTTGTATTCTTGTCCTCTATTAGGGTTGTTGGATATAACCTCGACAATGTGCTCATGAGCCATAAAACAACAATTCAATCCCAAAGGAATAAATTTAAAAAAAATGAACTTAAAATGCTATGGTATATGTATCATTTAAATAATTTCTTAAGTTTAATCAGTATTTTGTTTGTTCTATAGTTTATAGTATCACTGACCTTGAAGAACACAAGGTCCATCTTGCCACCTCGGACAGTCTCGTTATACTGCTCCATGTAATTGTTGAGCTTCTCCGCCAAATCGTCCAGTGAGGATATCGGCTCATACACCTTTGGAGCAGTCAGTTCTGCATCATCTGCCTCCTCACCTATTACCATGGAAACAATGTACAGGTTAGGAGAGTTTCGTCACTTAATATCAATTTAAAATGTTTTCTCTCTTTTTTTCTTTTTTTTTTGTAACAGAGAAGTTTCGAACAATATTATATCATCAACTTGGTGCAATTAATCAGAAATATTTATTGCACTTTACAGAGCTATTGCATCAAGGTGACAATTTGGAATCCATTGGACAGAGCATGGAACAATGACTTTAAACATTCAAATGTGTACATAACCATCACAGTTTAAAATTCAGTAAATACTTGCACATAAACATTTTCAAATGATAAAGCTACTGATCCCTTTTTGTTTTATATTTAACTAACATGTAGTGCAAAACACCATAGATGATTCAGTTTTATAATTAACTGACATGTAGTGCAAAACACCATAGACGATTCAGTTTTATAATTAACTGACATGTAGTGCAAAACACCATAGACGATTCAGTTTTATAATTAACTGACATGTAGTGCAAAACATCATAGACGATTCAGTTTTATAATAAACTTGACATGTAGTGCAAAACATCATAGATGATTCAGTTTTATAATTACATGTAGTGCAAAACATCATAGATGATTCAGTTTTATAATTAACTGACATGTAGTGCAAAACATCATAGATGATTCAGTTTTATAATTACATGTGGTGCAAAACATCATAGATGATTCAGTTTTATAATTAACTGACATGTAGTGCAAAACATCATAGATGATTCAGTTCTATAGAAAATTGTTACTAGTATTAAAACAAACACATGTTTATTTAAACTGATCTACCTCATTAAAATATAGTCTATTTGTCTACTTTAAAAATAACCAAAATTGTCAAACTGAAACTTTCCCTACTTAATAATTTATGAACGATAATGTAGATTATTTCCTCCAATATACAGGGGAGCATATATATATAATTGTAACATATAATACAAATTCAAAATTTAACATTAGCAAACGTTAACGTATATATATAATGGATCAGTACTATATACAACAAGCAATACATGTCGATTAATGATTATTTTACAATTAGACTAAACATGAGTGCATAATTTGAAATAAATACTATTTATATGAATCATATATTGCCATGTATTACCATATGCATGTCTCTTGCCGAAAAATTATCTTCTTTTTTAATTCGTAACGCAAATAAGTATAGCAAAATCAAACCACACAAAACAATTATGAATAAATATTGATCATGCATTAAAGTGATTTATGAAAGAGGTGCCACACAGGTGAAATATAATCCTGCGTCCCAAAACATTGGACCACTTTACAAAACATCTAGGAACTTTTGCCTTTTCTCACACATTCCAAATTTGATCAATTTTTTTTCCTCATCCCCATTCATATATCTCTCATTTATCATGTAAACATGCATATCATTTATCCTGTAAACCCTTTCACATGCATATATTTTGATTTTAAATAATCTGTGATGTTGACAAAAAAGACATGCTCTATTGACACAAATATGCGGCATAACTTTACAACTTCATACCACAACACCACCATCCTACCTGACTCTGTCCTCCCTTATTACAAATTCAACATTAAAACAATCTATGGCATAAACATTACTAGTTTCCAGTGTTACAGATTCTCAACTGATTGTGCACATTTGGTATTGATCGCTAACTGCACTCATTACGTGGTCCCGCCTTATTCCAATATGCGATGGGAAAGCTTATATTAGCAGGATCTTATAACGAATATTTCGACAGTAAAACATGTTTAAAAACATTTTTATTCCATACCCCAGCCAACCCCGTATTCGCTTCTTGGAATTAGTATGATGGATGGGGTATGAAAGTTAATACTTGAACCACGATTAATATCGAAAAAAGCAAAGTTTCTGTGCCACATGCTGCTCTAACTTAGGAACTTTATCAATCAAAATCCCTAATTTGCTAAACTTTTATTTGGATCCTTGTTTGAAACAACAAAAGCACTAATCTTACGAGTTCTATGAAGAGTGTAGTATACAGAATGCAGACAAAGGTTATGGAAATTACAAATAATAAATCTAGACAAAGTTACTGTTATATCAGCACTAGAGCTAATGCTACAGTAATGCAACTATGGAAACAAGAATACATCATGCATCCCTTGTCACCTGTCCTACTGCAATATATGCATGGTTACATGTATATGCTACATGGTATATGTGTCGTATAAATTAGTGTTGAATCCAAATATCCCTGGCTTGAGCCTTACTGGTCCACTGCATTTCTTTTGATGTGTCCATGGACAAGACACCTTATTCCTTAATCTCGTTCGTTGGATGGGGACGTAAACCAGGCAGACCCTTATATCCGAGTCTATCTTCTGAGCATGTTTACTAACCATAGGAATATATTCAATAGTAAGGGTCGGGCAACATTCCGGATTCCTGTGTATCCTTCCCCTCTCACTGGGGCAGCTCGAAATACCCAATATACGGTGTTGACAAGCCATTTAACATATAACAATTCAATTCTATTAAAAAGTCAACTTTTGCTTGTTTTTCCTTTCACCATGACTAAGGCCTTTGAGAACATAAGCTGTAGAAGGACTAGATATATTAAATGCAGAGTATACATAAACTCCAAACCACAAAGAAATAGCATAGTTTTACACTTTAATTTCCTTTTAATATGTTCTTTTCTTTGTAATCTAGATCTAAAGCTACCTGCCACCAATTTCTGGTTAAATTCTACTTAAGTTTATATAGCCATACCTCAACAACAAAGAACTGAAGTAAGTCAATTAATTCATTCAATGCAAGTCTGGGGGATAAAAATATATTAAATTTAGTGTTTGAAATATACTGTTTTATCTATATTTGATATTTCAAAGTTTCATTGCAACACTGTTGTATCTGTCTCTTTATTTAGATGTAGTTACAACACCATTGCATTGAACCAACACATTATTTGTTGAATAAAGTAGAATGCAGATAAGTTTTTCTTGCATACCAAATAAGAATTGTCTTGTTTCACATTCTGGATATCGTTATCTTGACCCCAGGTGTATGTACAAAGTCACGAAGTCAAGTCAGAAGTCGCTGCACTTCAGGAACATCGTTTCATATTTTGTGGAAGAAATTTTGAAGAGTTTTTGTATGCACAATATCAATGGTTTGCAAGAAAAAGAATCCCTAATTAGTGTTCAGAGATGGAAATTACTGTCTGAGATATAACTTTTGATTGGAAAATCAGCAGAGCCTCAGTTTCAATCAAAACTGTTATATCTGGGGGTTAGATGTTGCTATCTGTACTGGATACCCATTAAAGACTATGATACCTTATACCATGACTAAAATTAACTAAGTACAACATTAAGAATAAAAAAGAGTTCTGAGAAACTTCTTTTAACTTGGCAAACAAACTTTACTATTTCTCTTCCTGACAGTGATGATGTTAATTAGTATAAAGGAAGGTATAGCACACACAAGGGGAGATAACAGAAAGTTTGATAAGGGTTACCTGTAGGTTCAGGGGCATCTCGCATGAAGTCGACAAAGTAGGGTTCCAGCGCCATTTCATTGGCGGCCGCCACACCACATTCCTCCTCCGCCACCTAGACACATAGACACAGGACAATTAACAACAACATCTCACATACTGATGTTAGTTACATATACACATACTGCACTGCATTTTATATTTTTCCGTATAACCTTATTATAATTCAAGGAACACTTTTGTGGGAAATTTGGAAGTATCTCTCATTGTTTTCTGGAATATTTCATCCGAAAATATTAAATGGGCAAACAAATTTCATTAGTTTTACCAATTTGCATTAAACATGTTGTGAACATCTCACTGGCAAAAGTAAAAAATCTCATAAAATTTCGCAAAGTCAGATTTTCCTCTTCATATGGTTTTGGGTCAGCGCCATCCCCATTATATTATTAGTTTAATGTAACGTAACTGGACATTCTACCATCTGCACAGAGTGAAAACTAGAACTATCACTAAAGGTGATGAATACCCCCGTTTTTTTGCTATACCCGATGAGGATGGGCAAAATCAAGAATGACAAATGTCTAAAATATCTGTTAATTTTTTAAGGTAAAAAAAAAATCTATTAGAAAAACAAAGGTCCATAATTCTGCAAACAAAAATTGCAGAATTAAAAAAACGTTGATGCAGAGACATATCATATCATGTGTGAAGTGTTTGTCTAGTGTAATAACAATCCATGAAAAGTTTTAAAGTGAAAGCCATATGAAGTTCCTTATAGAGTGAAACATTCTAAGACAATTAAAGGACCATAATTCTGCAATAAATTAGGCATCAAAAATGTGTGATGTAGAGGCACATAATGTGTGATGTAGAGGCACATAATTTCATCATTGTTACGTGTACAGGAAGTTTGGGAACAATCAATTCCAAAATGTTTGAGAAGAAATGTGTTAACAATATACAATATTAGAGTGGAAAATTCTAAGTCAAACAAAGGGCCATAATTCTGTAATCAATTAGGCAATCAATGATGGGGGATGTACAGGGACATAAGATCATCAGTTGTTATATATATTATTAAGTCTGGCAACAATCAATTTGAAAATGTTTGAGGAAAAATATGTCAACAGGTCATTATACAATATTAGAGTGGAAAATTCTAAGTCAAACAAAGGGCCATAATTCCGTAATAAATTAGGCAATCAATAATGAGTGATGTACAGGGACATAAGGTCATCAGTTGTTATGTGTACATGACATTTGGGAACAATCAATTTGAAAATGTTTGAGAAAAATGTGTTAATAGGTATACAAGTATACAATATTTTAGTGGAAAGGGCCATAATTCTGTAATAAATCAATGAGCGGTGATGAAGAGGAACATCAGGTCATCAGTTGTTATGAGTATATGAATGCCCTATAGTGTAACCTTGACCTTTATATTTTAGTGTGGTCATGTCGATGTTGTCATGATGAGTATATATTGAAAGTTTGATGGAGAAATGAGAAAGTTATAGCCAACATTAAGTTTTTGAGACGGACTGATGGACGGACGACAAAGCCATCCCTATGTATCGCATTTTTCTTCGAAAAGGTGACACAAAAATGTGTTATGGGCCACCTCTCTATTTGAAACTCTTTCCAGTTTCCTCCGCTCCACACCAGAATGGTGAACTCAAACTTCATTGTCACTCTGTACAGTAAGAAAGATTGTTACCTGTTTGACAGACTTCTCGAACCAGTCTTTGTCTTGCATCTCTGTAAATCTGTCTACGATGACACGGAAACACTCATGCTTCCATACCGACATCAGTTGTCCCACATTTGTAATAATCTCATTGGTGCAGGTTAACATCCCCTATCAGATATGAGGATCATGGTGTAATTTGGCAATTATGGTGTGAAATATGACAATCGTGATACCATAATTTGGTGTTAAATATTACAGCCGTGATACCATAATTTGGTGTTAAATATGAGAGTCGTGATGTGAAATATGACAATTATGATGTTAAATATGACAATTTTGGTGTGACCAAAATTGCCATATTTCACATCATAATTGTTATTAAATGTGACCAAAATTGCCATATTTCACATCATAATTGTCATATTTCACATCGCCATATTTCACATCATAATTGTCATATTTCACACCACGACTGTCATATTTAACACCATAATTGTCATATTTAACATCATGACAAATATGGTGTGAAATATGACAGTCATGAAGTAAAATATGATAATTATGGTGTGGAATATGACTTTTATGGTTTGAAATATGACAGTCATGTGAAATATGACAATTATGACATTAAATATGACAATTACGATGTTAAATATGACAATTATGGTGTCAAATATGACAATTATGGAGTTAAAATGACATATTTAATATGACAATATTATGATGTATCACGATGTTTAATATGGAAATCTAAATGTTCTATATGAAAATCCTGCTAAATGTCTTGCCCAATAAACTAGGTAGATTGATACATCAATATAAATTGTTCAAAGCTACTATAGAAAAAGAACTCTGATTTTATTAGGCCTTCAAGTTGTTTTATTAATGTAAAACTGAGGTAACAGAAGTTTTAACAGTATACCTACTCAAAATGTAATGAAAAACACAGATTTTTTGCCATCCCATACCTTTCCCGGGTTAACTAACACCCTTACTCCCACCCCCATACACACCTGCCAGATCCTACTGAGATCTCTCAAGTTAAAGACGTAGTGAAACTTGGCAGGAGTCGGCAACATCTTTATCTTTGTCTTCTGCCAAACCTTACGTGTGGCCAACACCAGGTTCTCAATCAGCTCTGACACCTCCTCAGGGAAGCCACGTTGCTGAAAGAGTTATAAACAATTATTCTCACGATTATATCCACCCCACCTCCGCACATACAACATGTGTAAGAATTACGCAATCTTTTCTTTTGAACAGAACCCATTCACTGTGCAATGCAGCTTGTTTTAAATAAACCCTGCCACACAGTTACCATGCAACTTCAGGAAATTAAAACTTAATTTAACACTGTTTTTCAGAAGTTTTATTTGTTCAGCTTCTTTTTTTTAACATTGACTTAGGCTATGCAATAATACTGACTACATATTCCTTCAAGGTATCTAATATAATATATAAAACTTTACCTTGATGAAGTATCCCTTTCCAATTGTTAAGAAGATCTTGTCAATAGAAGTGTTAGATGGCAGCGTGCAGTTGAAGATGTTGAAGTGGCGCTTCAGACGCTGTGGGATGTCGTTACGACCGCCGCCAGGATGAATCATGGCCGCCATCATCTGGATATCCACAATGTTTGTAAACTCTCCAGGTTTCTCCAGATTGTAGAATCCCTTTGCTTCAATCATCTGTCTCGTGATCTCATTGGTAATCTGGTATTGAGAGCAAAAGATGAAATGATCTCATTGGTAATCTGGTATTGAGCAAAAGATGAAATGATCTCATTGGTAATCTGGTATTGAGAGCAAAAGATGAAAGTGGAGTGCATGGTTCAGTGGTAGAGAGCCGAACTCTAGATCGAGAGGTCGTGGGTTCTATCCTCTCCGCGGCCACGTTATTTATCCTTGAGCAAGATAATTAATCCACATTGCTTAGTACTGGTTCTACCCAGGAAGCCATCGAAAGTGATTAATCTAAGTTGCAAGAACTTGTTTCGCAATCGATGTAAAATAAATATGTTTAAACTAAAAGATGAAAAAAAAACTATTTCAAAGATCTGCATTCTGTATTAAAATGAAAGGCAGTTAATTATTTAACTAATTCCGTTTTAAATCATATTTCTTCACTGAATCACAATTTTAAACACATAATTCTCCTAATTTAACTAATATTATTTTCACATTATTCCAACAATCTTTTTCTCAACTGTGTCACCTTTTGATAATGATCGGCCATTGATGTGATTAGCCATGCAAACGTTAAATGCTCTTACATTCTTTTCTACAGTAAAACATGCGGCTTTCACAAAATTTAGGAATAAGACAATGGTGACAATATCTAAGGACAAGATAAACTACTGATTGATTATTTCTTCAATTCATTACCTGATCTCCCCAGTTGTTGATAACTGGCATGTTGATGTCGTCCACAAACACCGTCATCTTTTTACCGGCCGGTGGGCCGTACGTTGTCCCCATTCGTTTGTCCACGAGCCCCTCAATGGTCCTCTGGAACATGCCAGGTGTGGTGGCACTAGAGAAGTTGAAGCTCTTGAACACGTGCATCTCCGGATCATACTTGCCGCAGAAACCCTGAATCATCACGGTCTTGGCCGTACCCTGGAGTTATGCAAGTTAAAAAATAATGTCAAGTCCGTAATTATTCTAATATATATATTATGTTATAAATTAGCAGTGCCTTTAATTTTTTCAAATGTACCAATCTGATGATTTAATGATTAGTTTGATTCAGCTTTTTTTAATCAGCACTAGGCACATATGCCATAATTAACAATATACAAATAAATGTGTTTTTTTCTGGCTTAACAACATAATACTTGTAATGCCCAGGAAAAATGCAGACAAAATTGTTTTACCAAGATATATGGCGTAACATGAGCTAAAACTGACCATTGCCATTGTAGACAGATTTCCCACCTCTCCACACGACTCAGGGTCCGGTACTAACGTTCTGGTGACGTCATCTTTACAAACATTGAAGGTTCAAAGCACCACTGATGTATCTTTAGTTACAGTAAGTAACAAGTAGTTACAACGGTGTTGAATTGAACACTCGACCTGTTATTTTACCCACCTGTTCACCTATCAACATCACAGAACGGTGTTGAATTGAACACTCGACCTGTTATTTTACCCACCTGTTCACCTATCAACATCACAGACTTGCCCTGTTTGGAGATGGTCTCAATCAGGAAGTCAGTTCTCACGTTGTCCACATTGGGCACCAGGATGCTCGTGTATTCTGGGATCTCATTGTCCGGGTACAAGTACTGCGGCACCTGTGGCAAAGATCAAAGGTAAATAATGAAAACACAGTTCTGCTGAATTTGTCGCAAAATAAATTATAGCTGGAAATATAAGTACAACTTCTATAGATCTATATAAATCAGAGATATCTCTTAGTTGTCAGTTTGAAATACCTAAAAATCAAACAGAAGAGTTATGGCAATTATATAAGCATGAATAAATTGGACTGCAAACACTTGGAAACGTCATATTTGCTTGAAATGAGCCTTTACATTTTATTTTACAATTGCTTCACATGCATAGGGTTTTTCGTTTTACATGTATTCGTTTGTAGCACGCGACCAATGCTAAACTGACTAATATTGAAGGTACTTTTGCATTAAATAACTTTCTTGCAACAATATACCATTAGAGATATACAGTAACTAAGGAATCTTTCCAAAGCACATAAATCATAACCATCTTTAAGTGAGTCATGACGTGTGCAGAAAACAGGCAACAAATACTCAATGGGGAGTAGCGAGTTATCTCCCTTAATATGCTTTTTTAATTAGAAAACTCCTTTGCCTTTATTAGCCTTTATCCTTGCAACCATTAGATACTGAGATTTTCTTACGAAATCTTGGAAATTTGTATTTCTGATACAGTTTTGCCAATATTTTTATTGGAAAATAAGAGAACAATTGCTTGGTTAAGTTAGATATTGAGTCAACTATTTTGATTTTGTATTGTGATTCAACAACACAAGAGTTATCCAACTGTAGTAACCCAAAGGGAAGTAATTTTGACAAGAGAATTAAATCACTAAATGTTCACCTTGATTGTTCATGAAGATTGCATTGTTAAACAGTTCACTATATTTTACAGACTCCAGACCGTGGATTGCTATGGTTACTTACCCTACTGCTCCAGTGTTCCCACTCTCCAGTTTCACTGACGACATACTCAAATATGGTGTCCTCCCCTTCGCACTTGGGCAGGTTCAGAGAACTGCCACTGCGGAATAACTCCTCGATCTAAACACAAATAAAGAAAATTTAAAAATCCAGTGAACCTTTAGATGAATTGGCAGTTTTTCATTACCTACATGAATTTCACATTAATAAACATGCAATTTACATGAACATGTCCAGATTAACCCAAGACGTCCTGATGTTGAATTCTTGGAGACAAGATCATGTTTTATTCTGCAGCGTCCTATCTTGTAATTATTATATTTTGTAAACACAATCAAATGGAAGCATAGATAAATAAATTACGACAATATTAGACAGACATGTTTTTATAATTACCAGTAAGCGTCAGTAAATTGGTATGTTATTAACATGACCAAGTCTGAACTTTTTTAGAATGCAAATAAACATATCGAAAGGGCAATGCAAAATTATTGTATCTTGTCATTTATTCACATATAGTTAAAATAGTTTCGCATTAACCCATTGAAATAAATCATAACTGAAACAGCATAGGCAATTTTTCTCATGCGGATGTCATGTTAAAACAATTAAATGTGAATTTTATATGAAATTACTTGGTTACTTGGTTTACATAATAAATGCTCTAGTAGCTTTTCATGTAAAGACTTTATTTAATACGCAATCATTTCTTTACATGAATTCTGTTAACACTTTATAGGCACCAGTCATATTAATTTTACATGACTACTTGTAATGAGAATATCACATTATATCAATTCAGAACTATGATGTCATAGTTCTCAAAATGGTGGCTTCCACATCCATTTTAGAACTACCATCAAAAGGTTATACCTTTTTTGTTTATTATCCGATTTTGATAATTCTTTCACCCTTTTCCATTTTTTTTAACTCTCGACAATACCACAGCTACTTGAATATATGCCTACATTCGCTTTAATGAATGCTCTTTAAAAATATTGCCTGTGTCTGTTCCTTAAGAATAGTACTTGCTACATTAGTTTAGCTATAGTATATTAATGTACATAAGGTTAGTTAGGACTGGATTACCTCAGCAATATAAACAACTAGACTTCATACTGATACATCATACCAAGTATTGCCAAAATATGTTGAGAAGTTCAGAAGGAGTAGTCCAGACGAGAAAGTGTACGTGACTTATGGATGGAAAATGACAACCATACAAAAGTGGGATGTACATACATGTGCGTAAGTTATGTAGGATGGACCGACAGACAGACAAAGACAACAAGGTATGTCTCCCCAACCCCATCGTACATGTATATTATGTGGAAGAATAAAAAAAACTACATTCATTTAATGCGAAATCATGCAACCCTAAGTAGACGTGACTATTAGTTTTACATACAAGTATAATTAAGCTACATTCTAACAACACTATGTGATAATGGTTATATTTCGACAGTTAAACGCAACCCTGCTGTCACTGCAAATAATTAACAAAGAAGATACAACAGTGTTCTGCTGAACCATCGATTTGCAGATTTTTCTTTTGTTTGTAAGGCCGGACAATGAAGTAGGCGAATATGTTTTCATTTGATTCAGAATGGAAAGACTATTATAGTATTAGTATAAACATTATTTATTTTACATAGATTATGAACAATCTACACAGCCGTTATACATCACTCTAGAAGGTTACCCGGTGACAGAGCAATGGCATGGTCCTGATGCCAGCGGAGACTCTTCTGACTGACCTTACATATTTCTGTCGGGTTTCAGTCATAAACTACATAACTGATTTATTGCATTAATCACCTTTTCAGTTATAAATTTGTAATAAATTTATAATTTTCATACTGTCCGAGCTTACGTTATTTTTTCCAGAAACGTAAAATGAAGCAAATAAGAGGGATGGAATTGGTAATATTCAAACTAATAAAATTAGTTTACAGTTCTGTACACACAATTATCCCATAACAAAGATTTGGTGACCAATTTAAAGTTAAAAAATGTTTCCACTCCGATTGTGAGGAAGTGTAATAAAGCCATGACATAAATATCATAATAAACTAGTGTAATAAACATGCAAATGAGGCTAAATCATCGCTCATGCTTTTCCTTTCAGCTCACTGCAATCAGAACTGCCTTGTAGATTTCTGAAACCTTTAATTAACAGATTCAATAACAAATAAGTCTGAATGTGAGATTTCATTTATGGCATAACTCATAACGTCACGTAACACCGCCTTCATGCCTTAAAGTGATGCCATTGATGTTAAATTATTACCCACTTATTTTTGGAGAAAACTGTGTCTCTACACTCCCAGGCCATAAATTATGTGATACTGTTGTACTAAGGCTGACAATAAAAAATTGTCCATTTGCTGTTTCCCTACCTACTCATGAAAAAGACCCCTACCCAAAACTTTTCATTCTTTTTTGCAGTTGTTGTATATATTATTGTCAGTATATTTTTCTTTAATTTCTTAAGGTATTTACTATTACATATTTGCAAAAAATAAAACTCACCTAGGGTACTTGCCCCTGAATCGAACATAAACTGATGGTTGAATTTCTTCCTCTATTGGAAACTGGCGAAATTGTTACTATGTAAAGGGAGGTAATTCAGTGATATTCTTTCAATCAAAACAACAATAATTATATCAGTCTTATTGAGTTATATAGTCCGACTCAAGGGCAATTACCGTTATTACCATGTTTGACTTTGAGGCATGTCTAAAATGATCCTGCCCTGAAGATGAACATTAAAATCGCGAACCAGTACCCGAACATTTTTCAGAAGACGACGCTTAGAATACGTTGGTTCTATTAGCAAATTTATATATAAGGGTACATTAAGAAAAATACTCTTTTTTTCTAACTAATTGCAACAAACAAGCAGTTTTTATGAGCCACTATCGAAGTTGCAAAATTGATGTCCGACTCAAGACAATTTTGGTGGGTGCGGAAAATATGACATAATCCTATCTAATGGACTAATGGTACCACTAAATAGTTTCTATCAGTTGATATATTTAATGCTGCGGCAGGTACCAGAAGGTTTCAGCCAGCAGGAGCATGAACACAATAGACAGAAATGCAGAGAATCAGTAATATGTTCGACTCAAGGGCAAGTTACCCTACCTATCTACCTACCTATTTATGAAATCCTGGGTCGGAAATCAGGAAACAAACAACAAACAAATACTTTTTTAAGGATGGCCTAAGGATATACTATACTGAACCAAACAGCTAACCACCAGCAGACAATACCTTTAATATCTCAATAATAACAATCAATAAATCAAAACAAATTTCACTCTGAACGAGACAAATATCTTGTCAATAACGACTGTAAATTAAAAAAATTCATTCAAATCACCTGTCTCCAACGGTACCAGTCGACAAATAATAAGTTCATACATATTGTCTACTGGTGCGTTAGCTGTTTGGTTCAGTATATTATAAATAATCAAAGGTGAAAATAATAACAATAATGGTGCAAACTACAATAATAACAAAAGTGCTACAAAACCAGGTGACTGTACTATGACAAGGGTTGATGGTTGGGGGATAATAATGATTATCAGAATCCTCATATTTAATAATCTCATTTATCAACTTGCATTTTTAGTTTTCTTGGTACTTTGATTCATTAATAAGCTCAAAAGTTATCCCCCTTGATCGCTCTTCAAGTGAGATAAAAAAAATCGAAAGTGTGCCCTCTTGGGATGGTTTGTTGAACAAGAAAGAAGCAAAAAAACTACAACTCAGAAGTTTTAATCTGCAAAATCTACGGTTTGTGTTTTTACACATCCACCATCGTACGATTCAATTATGCCAAAGGCGGGGTACAACGGCAAAAGCGCCTGGGATAAAGCGGAGAGAATCATCGGCGCCACAGCAGCAGATCGTTGAGCACGCCCCTTCATAAATAAGCGGAGGCCAAGCATAGCCCTAGAAAAACGGCTGCACAAAACAAGGTGACGGCAACACAAACCAAGCCGACGCCTCAGAGGCATGATAGGGCGGACGACATGGAGTCAGGAAGCGGAAGTGACCGTGACTGATCAGGTAATAATAGCGACGAGTCAGTGGGGGACGTTCATGATATTTTCCTTAACGTAACAACATTAAAGTTCCCGGATGAATTTGGTTTTGATAAAACACCAGAAATACAGGGTAGCGTGTTTGATCCAGTTGGCATTTACATACCTTTAAGGGACACACGACAATCTTTATTTTATAAAAACTCATGGCGTCCCGCTAGTTTTTCTGCATAACTTGCATTTGTTCAATCATTATTAATTATAAGAATAGTAGTAAGCAATTTGATTTGTTTTTGCATATTATTATTTTTTTATATTATTGCACCAATAATATATTAAAACTTATAGTATAAAAAGACGAAATAGTGAATTTGAAAATTTTATTTATTTAAATGTAACCAGGGTAAAAGTAAAAATGATGCTGGATAAATAAATCGAGACACCGATATCAAACACTTCAAGATTGCCGTGTGTCCCTTTAAAGTCAAAGAAAATATTTGGGAAGGCGGGTTTGTGGATTTCCCAATGTTGCTTAAATCGACTAGGGATATTAAAGGCTATAGTGAGTACAGTGATCCCTGGTAAATCCAGATAAAGAATAGGTTGATTTACGTTGAAAAGGTAATCTCGGAGCACCCACTTAAAATCGAGAAGTGAACAGTGCAAAATATAAATATATAAAATTACAGTCGTGCGATACTGCTAACTTACCACTGTGTAGAACTAGACAATTCATAGAAAGTATATAAAAGTCATTGTTGGCACAAGTAACATTTAAAATTGACAACCAATCATCAGTTATACTCGCTTCAATATGATCAATTAATGATCAGTTATAATCAGCAAGTCAATATTCAAAGAACTGAAGTTCAGTTCATACAGAAAAAAAAATCAAGTTGAATAATTTTTATATTTTATGAGTGTTAGCTAAAACACTGTATGCAGAATTAGCATGATTAAGGCTATTTCGGTTCTTTTCAGAAAAAGTACAATTATCTTCCATTTCAGTCAAAGCCCGTCAGCTCAGACAGTTTATAGACATACACATTTGCACAACATACATAAAGTTAAATAAAATCATTTTTAACACTGATTAAACATTCTTTTCTAGATTAAAATTAAAAAAATTACATTTTCTAATTAAAAAAAATATAAATCTCTTAGAAGTATAAATAAAGATCAGAGAAAAACGAAAAGAAGATTGAAAGTGTACCTTTTTCCTGTCGGTCTGTTCCAGCAGCGACCCAAGCGACCACATAATGGCAAACACGATGATCTTCTCCAGATGATCCTTGTTGATTTCCTTGTTGTCATCACGTTTGGGGATTAAACCCTCCAGCAGGTCTATAGCTTGTCTGATGTAGTTACACTGCAGGCACTGCAACCGGGATAAGGAAGTTAGGATTTAAAGAAAATGACTAGTGATGTTAGACTGTATTTTGTTGGCAATACAACATTGAAATGACTCGAGATAAGATTTTGTTGATCAATGGAAATATTGCACAGAAAAGATTTGGATTGTTCCACCTCATCCTTCCTAAATTAGCCTAAAAACTTTAAATATGAGTGATAGTTTTGTCTGTTTGTTTTTTTAAAATTGCACCCCAACTTATCTGACATCCTGAATTCAACCTGCTGTGCATCGTTAAAACAAAATTAATAAGAACTAAAACATAATTGTTACGAAATAGAGTTTATCAAATGTCACAATTAGATCTATTTCCTGCCATAGCCAGGAAAACTTACGTCCATTTTTGGCTCCATGAACTGTACGATATTGGTGTACAGAAGAGGAAACAGTTGCTCAAACAGGCTGAAAATCACATCTTGTTGCATCGGCGACCGTGTTAACAACCATCCTGCAAACAAATCAACAGCTTGTTATTTAAGTAAGATTATTCTGATATCTTTACATTGATTTTAATATCAGAAATCAGTAGGGCAAGGACAAGTTAATATAGCTCAATTATTCATTGCCTGACAAAAGCTTTTACACCATTTTTCGTGTTATCAATTATTGTTATATTATTATACACTCAGTACAGTTGAAAATGCAACATTTGGTGTTTGTTGAATTTATAGACTGGAATTGAAGTCCTCGTGCAAAATGTGTTTTAACTGAAAGAAGTAAAGCAAATTGTATACAACTGTTTATCACCATATGTTAACCTTTGGGACAAAGAGACTTGTGTACTAACATAAAATACAATCTTTATTTGAACAAATAACCAGCGGACTAAAAATGTAGCGTTTTTAAATGTACCGAGTATAGATTCAAGTTAATAATGTTTTTGTGTCTAACACTTCCTAAACAAAAAATTGATCCAAATTGTGAGAGTAACTTTTAAAGCCAGGATCCTAGTAAGATGGTACAAAATCATTAGTTGCTTTTGAAAATTGGTTTCCAGTGGTACAAAATCAGGATAATTACCTTTGAGGATTGGTTCCCAGTCCAGGATGGAGCTACTCATGAACACCATACCATTTCTGGACACGGTGGCGGGGGAGGCATTGTCAATGTTGTGCACCTCAAAGATAATCTTGCAGTTGGGAGCCATAGGAATACGATCGCCATTAGCCAAGGTCAGGGTTTTGTTGTCGTCCAACACGGAGTTCAAGTTCTCAATCCATATGGCATCTACGGGACCGTCCAGTAACAGCCAAACGTGTTCACCCTGCATGAGATGTATTACTAATGACAAATCAGGGATACAAGAGTGAAGCAGGGAACCTTCTCAAGTTTATTAGCCTTCAACTTCATGTAAATATCGGCTTACCAACAATGCCTGTGTATTGTCAGTTGAACATGTACCTTTACAGTATCACGCCAAAAAATATTTGAGATGGGAATTTCTGATGAAGATAAACATACATGAATAATATAACAGCTGGGTTAATTAAAAGGGAAATCCATTATAATCAAAATTAAAAATCTATTTATTACATTTTAACTCAGTTTATATATGATTTTAAAAGAAATGTTTTGTCACAAATGACATTAAGGTCATCAACACTTTATTGGCATCATCAACATCACAATTAGTTTATATTTGTTGTGTCCGAGTTGGTCTTTAATATTAGCGATATTAGCTATTTTCTTTAACTGAGAAGTCATGATCTTTTACCCATTGAAATGTAATAAATATTTATATTATATATTCTGTGATGAATTATAGAAATGTCCCAGTTTGAGAAAATCTATAACATATCCCTTCCTCTACCGTGCTACCTCGCCTAGTGTGCAAGATAACACAGTAGCCAAAACTTTTGAACTAAACGATAGAGGTCACGAATTACATCACGAATTAACTTGACAAGCCTTAAATCACTGACCTTCTTTGTTTTGTGAGTCCTCCTCCAGAGTGTGGAGAAGATACCATCTGTCCAGTCATTGGTGGCAACGTCAAGACGCCCGAACATCTGGGGGGCTGAGATGGCCTTGGGGTTCATCCTCAGCTCCTTATGGGGCTCTCCACATTCTGTCATGGCCTTCATCAATGTGTGAATACACTTGGTTTTGCCGGCACCGCTGGGTCCCAATGTCATCATACCGTGACGCACACGCTGGGTCTCATACAACTGGATCAACTTGAGAATCCATGGCGCATGCTGGATAAGTCCAGCCTCATGGACCTGTAACACAGTTACATTGTACAGAATAAAAATAGATAAATAAATCATACAAATGCAAATTAAGCCTTTAGTCTTTATTTATTTGAAGGCAGAATATGCTTATTCAAACATAAATGAAACATTGATGAAGTATTTGGAAGCCTTACATGTATATTAATTTATCGAAAACAACTCTACTCTCGAATTTCTAGATCTTATGCATAAATTCGAGAAGCAGATTTGTTTTCGATAAATTAATGTATATAAATTCCCTGCAATGGAATATCTCTTACATGTATAAGTTGGAGAATTATACAACCAATTCAATAGAAAAGAATAAAATTAAACTACACCGAATAATTGTTGCAATACCTCATTTGGAAACTAATTTGCTATTAAGTTGTGCCCCATGAACACTGCGCTTATGTATAAAATGGATAGCATGCAGGGCCAAATAGTTTGGTTTATATTATAGGTATTGTGTAAGTAAACAAATTATCAAATAAACTGTTTCAATTAATGCTTAGAGACATCGGTTGATTTAATACAAACTTGAGGGTAATATGATACGTTAATATGCAACCTAATATGCAGCCTCTTTTAACATCTTCATTAAGGTAGAAAATAAATATAGTGTGGCTTTAAAGAGAGTGACTCAATCTTCATTGTGGTTCATTGTTGAAAATTATGAGGAACTGCTTCTCTGACATATTTTCTCTTAATAAAAAAAGTCATATTTAACTTAAATATAAACGCCCTTAAACTTAAATTACATTACTACAATGCATGAAAATATTCCCAAAACCCCAATAAAACCTGCAAAATTTATTCACAAACGTGGACTGATAAAGAAACACCACAAGCGAGTGCGCTACCAACTTCCATATCCCACATATATGTTTTACTTACAATATAAAGAATGAAAAAAAATTACTGCCTGGTTCCAACAAATACAAATTCTGACCAAGTTAGCAAATTTGAAACCTTTAGTAGTGAAGAAGAAAAATCTACTAAAATAATAAATAAGGAAATGTATTACAACTGAAACCATCCACAGACACTTCCCAAAAGATAGACCAAAACAGCTGAAACTGAAATAGTTGTATATACTAAAATATACAAACAGATTTACCTATATAAAAAAAAAATATATATATTACAAGTAGAATGGTACAATATATGTAATATTCTAATATCTAATATACTTTTGCTATCTTTAGCCCCTTGTCTTTTTCATGTTGTGTTTCTTTTATCTAAAACAATACACAAATAGATAAAACAAGAAATATCGCCGATAAGTGACAAAAATGCCCCCAAAATTTAGTTTCAGGCGAAATTTTGTTCCGGATGGAACTTTTGTCTCATTTGACCCTTGACCTTCAAGTGTGACCCTGACCTTTAAGGTACGGACTCGATTCTTGCACACGACACACCTTCTCATTATGGTTAACATGTGTGTGAAGCTTCATGGAAATCCCTTCAGTTCTTTCAAAGTTATGGCTAAGATATGATTTTTTTGGACGGAATTGTTTCGAACAGAAAGACGGACGAATGGACAGACGGATGGTGTGATTAAAACATGCCTTCATTCAGGAGCATAAAGAACTCTTTCAAGAATATTTAGAAGAGAAACAAATCCCCCCATTTGACATCTGTTTTATGAAACAAAATACCTTCCCCAATTTTCCTTAACAGCATTTGATGTAAACAAAGAAGGTAGAAATATTACATGAACAATCTATGTAATGAGATAGTTTAAAGAAAATAGTTTAAAGAAAATCTTTGTATTTGTTTAACTTAAACTACATATTGCTGTTGCAATGGATTCACACCCGTTAACCTTACTTAGAAACAAAGCACCACAATGATCCAAATGGATTAATAACAACAATTAAGGGCCTAAGACACTTATAAAAAACTTTAAAATATGTATGGTCTCAAAACTGTAAGTAACCTACATATCAAAGGGTTCCATAATTTCATATAGCAGACTATATTAATGCGTAAAAAAAATCTTAAAAGTGAGAGAGATTTTCCAAGCTGCTTCACACATTCAGTATCTAACCCACCTTTTTCTCAATGGCAGCCTCCATCTCGGGGTAACCAGCCTTGTCCAGAACAATTCCGGGGAACAAGTCGTCAATAAGGGACATAAATAGGGGCTCATCTTCATCTACCTGTACACAGGATAAATGAGAGAAATTAAATGAATTAGTAATGTTTTAATAACCTCATAAAGATTAAGAAAGTGCACTCTTTTTTATGTTAAAAAATAGTTGTCGCTTCTTTTTACGCGTAATCCACCACTTTATTATATTAAACTCTAGTCTTTCTTTTTTCATATTGAAATTTCCTTCATTGGACTTCTATAGCAATTATGATTTTTTAAACTGGTGGCGTTTGTTTCTCTACATAACTTGCATAATATCTGCAAATCATTATAAATAATTATTTGAAAAGTTCAAGGAATTATGTTTGCATGTTATTAATTGTTGATTATATCACACTAACAATATATTTAAAGCTATTAAAGGTAAAATAATAATAAGATAATTTAACAAGGAACTCATTTGAAACAATTCAATCTTCCATGAGGCCCTCAATCAAGTCTACATACCAGTTTGGAGAGGTTCATGTCACGGAGAATTCTCATCACGCACACGGGCTCTGGATCATCTGGGTTGGCACGCTTGAATGCACCGAGAGTACGCAGCACAGACAGGATGTTACGCAGACCGAAGTCATAATGCACCTATAAAATTTAATATGACAGTTTATGTTTTTGGTATGTTCATACAATAGAACAATATTTATATCAACTTAAATATTGGTGAATTTTTCTTTGGAACCAAACGTACGCATACTCAATAACAGCACTTATATTAATTATAACCGAAATAAACTAACATGTATACATATTAAGCTGGCTAATTACTCAGAATATCGAGAATGCCTAACCCAAGCAGCACCATACTCCATATAATACAAGGAAAATTACTAGATTTTCATACCAAATCACCCCTGATTTTTTTTACTTTATTTAAACATAACAAATAGTGCATACATCACATCTCTCGCTTTTGTTTTTGGCTTTAAATGGAGGTTTTCTTTTCATAGCAACTGTTTTATAATGACCTAACACGCACATATTCAACTGTCTAGACTTTGCCTCAGTGAAGTAGAGAAATTGTTTGATAATTCAAGTTCCCGCTTAGAGAAATAAATATTTTGAATACACAAGATGTATTCTGAGCATTTAAAGTTGTTATGTACAAATACATATTGGATAGAAATTACAGAAATGACAAAGTCTGCTTTCTTTCAGTTACAATACATGTACATGCAAATAGAAGGTGCCTTTTATACAATTATGCTACAATACCAACACATCATCAAACAAATATAGATAACTCCCAACAGTCTGTGATTTCACTACATTAAACATCTGGTGACAGACATGGTACATACACAGTAAACTTACAGTTATACCTGTGTGTGAATCCTTCGATAGCAATGGCATTATATCAAAGATTCATTAATAAAATAGGCAATTACATGCAAATAAATAATTATCATTTCATGGTCTTGTGAAAATTATCCAGCCAAATGCAACAAAAATGTAGTTCAGTACACCATTTACAGCATACAATTGTGGTTACAGTGGTTAGAGTCTCTAATTTGAAATCACTTGCCCCTCACCACTGTGAGCTCGAGCCCTCATGGAACCAGGAATCTTTTATGTGCGTAACTATCCAGCTGGCTTGCCGAACCGCAGTAGTTATACCCAGGTGCATGCACATGCACATAAATTGCCCGGAGTGCCCTTCTGGGGTCTTCCTCCACCGAGGGAAGCTGGATAGTCATCATGTGACCTTAACTGTTGGTGCGACTATAAAATCCAATTCAATTCAATTTGTCATAAAGATACATAATATTTATCCCATAGTGGTTCATGTGTCTTATATAGCAGGTTAATATTCCTACCTGCTTTGTCAGCTGTTCCTCACACAGTTTGTAGAGAGTGAAGAACTTCTTGGCCAGCACAACGTTCTGCTGGAAACCGCAACTGGCGAGTTTCACACGGATAATGATGGCTCTGTCTGGCACCATCATGGCGACTGTTCGGAAGTTGATCTTCAGGTTCTCTGGCAACTCTTGTCTTCCGGCGTAACCGGGGTTCTGAAGGGGAGATAATTTAGTAAAATGAACAGCTCTGCCAGCTAGTACAGAATAATTTCCCTTTAAATATAAAGCTATCATTTGATAAATAAACCCTGGATTTGTTTATAAATGGAGAATTGATAGAATGGTTTAACAAGAGAAAAAAACACTATATGATATTAATGCATTTTATTTACTTATTCCTTACCCCTTTTCATAACCAACCACAGGTGCTCAAGTTAACATTTACAATATCTGCCGTGGACATTTTTATTTCGTTATTACCGACCACAGGTGCTTGATACAACATTTACAATATCTTACATGGACTTTTTTTACAACTGATCATCTTTTTTTACAACTGATCATTACCACAGGTGCTCCATGAAACATTTACACAATCTGCCATGGACAGTTTTACACTTCTTCATTACCAGCCACAGGTGCTTGTTACAACATTAACAGTATCTTCCATGGACTTTTTTACAATTTATCATACCCACAGGTGCACCATGAAACATTTACACAGTCTGACATAGACATTTTACACTTCTTCATTACCAGTCACATGTGCTTGATACAACATTTACAATATCTTCCATGGACTGTTTTACAATTTATCATACCCACAGGTGCTCCATGAAACATTTACAGTTTTACACTTCTTCATTACCAGCCACAGGTGATTGATACAATATTTACTATTTCTTTTTGTTTGAACATATTTATTTTACATCGATTGCGAAACAAGTTCTTGCGACTTAGATTAATCACTCTCGATGTCTTCCTGGGTAGAACCAGTACTAAGCAATGTGGATTATTTATCTTGCTCGAAGATAAATAACGTGGCCGCGACGGAGGATCGAACCCACCACCTCTCGATCAGGAGTTTGGCGCTCTACCACTGGACCACGCACTCCACTGTATCTTACATGGACATTTTCAAAGTTTTTCTTTTCCACATGTGCTCAATACAACATTTACAATATTGCCCATTTATGGACAGTTTTACACTTTTTGCAATATCGGCCACAGGGGATAGCCACAAAATTTACAATATCTACCATGGACAGTTTTACACTCTTTTTTTTTCCACAGGTGCTTGATACAACATATACAATATCTGTGACGGACATTTGTGAGACAACAAAAACTGTATCCACCAATACCTAGACTTACAGACAGTCCGGACAGACAACAACAACTGTATCCACCAATACCTAGACTTACAGACAGTCCGGATAGACAACAACAACTGTATCCACCAATACCTAGACTTACAGACAGTCCGGACAGACCTGTACGTGACTCCTATCATGCCGCAAGTGTGCACCATACTCAAAATTAGTTATTTTTATAAGAGCAAATGTTTACAATTGTTACAAATAAGAAATATACCCAAAATAAATCGATTTATTGTGTTGGAAATAATGTTTTTTTGTATTTATTTCAAATAAATTGCAATGTATTTTAAATATTAAACAATGTGTCCATAAATTATTTTTTTTACCTACCTCTGTAAGTAGTCAATAACTGTCTTACTGTGAAATACCATATCAAATATCAAAATATCATCTTTTATTTTCTTATTTATTTACAACACTTAAGAACTTTAATTTATTTCAATGTCAACTATTTTAATACTTTTACAGATTTGAAATTACTGCAGGTAAGATAAAAATATCCATACTTGTTTGTGTTCTATGGTCTGAAAGAACATAATCCTTACACTTAAACACACCATTAGAGCTACATACCATGGTCAAGAAGATTCCAAACTCCATAATCCTCACATTAAAACACACCATTAGAGCTACACACCATTGTCAAGAAGATTCCAAACTCCATAATCCTCACACTAAAACACACCATTAGAGCTACATACCATGATCAGGAAGATTCCAAACTCCATAATCCTTACACTTAAACTCACCATTAGAGCTACATATCATGGTCAAGAAAATACCATGGTCAAGAAGATTTCAAACTCCATAATCCTTACACTGAAACACACCATTAGAGCTACATACCATATGGTCAAGAAGATTCCAAACTCCATAATCCTTACACTAATGCACACCATTAGAGCTACATACCATGATCAAGAAGATTCCAAACTCCATAATCCTCACACTAAAACACACCTTTAGAGCTACATACCATGATCAAGAAGATTTCAAACTCCATAATCCTCACACTAATGCACAGCATTAGAGCTACATACCATGATCAAGAAGATTCCAAACTCCATAATCCTTACACTGAAACAAACCATTAGAGCTAAATACAATGGTCAAGAAGATTCCAAACTCCATAATCCTCACACTAAAACACACCTTTAGAGCTACATACCATGGTCAAGAAGATTCCAAACTCCATAATCCTTACACTAAAACACACCTTTAGAGCTACATACCATGATCAAGAAGATTTCAAACTCCATAATCCTCACACTAATGCACACCATTAGAGCTACATACCATGATCAAGAAGATTCCAAACTCCATAATCCTCACACTAAAACACACCTTTAGAGCTACATACCATGATCAAGAAGATTTCAAACTCCATAATCCTCACACTAATGCACACCATTAGAGCTACATACTATGATCAAGAAGATTCCAAACTCCATAATCCTTACACTGAAACAAACCATTAGAGCTACATACCATGGTCAAGAAGGTTCCAAACTCCATAATCCTCACACTAAAACACACCTTTAGAGCTACATACCATGGTCAAGAAGATTCCAAACTCCATAATCCTTACACTGAAACAACCCATTAGAGCTACATACCATGGTCAAGAAGATTCCAAACTCCATAATCCTCACACTAAAACACACCATTAGAGCTACATACCATGATCAAGAAGATTCCAAACTCCATAATCCTTACACTGAAACAAACCATTAGAGCTACATACCATGGTCAAGAAGATTCCAAACTCCATAATCCTTACACTGAAACAAACCATTAGAGCTACATACCATGGTCAAGAAGATTCCAAACTCCATAATCCTTACACTGAAACACACCATTAGAGCTACATACCATATGGTCAAGAAGATTTCAAACTCCATAATCCTTACACTAATGCACACCATTAGAGCTACATACCATGATCAAGAAGATTCCAAACTCCATAATCCTTACACTGAAACAAACCATTAGAGCTACATACCATGGTCAAGAAGATTCCAAAATCCATAATCTTTACACTGAAACACATCATTAGAGCTACATACCATGGTCAAGAAGATTCCAAACTCCATAATCCTTACACTGAAACACATCATTAGAGCTACATACCATGGTCAAGAAGATTCCAAACTCCATGTCCATGTCGACGTTGTCACCGTCAGTGAAGATGAAGTTTGTCTTACGTTCCTTCTTGCACAGCAGTACAATGGCAATCTGTTGGGCGGCCACAGACAATACGGGCAACTCGATACGGTTGAACTCGTCGAAGCATCCCCACGATCCAGACTGGGCCAAACCTACAGGACAGAATATTATTCAAAATTGATGATTGTGAATTATCAGATGAGATTAAAAATACCGTTGCCAATTAGTATGAACCAGGTTAGACATGGTTTTCACTATTTGTCCAACCAAGCAACCAGAAAAAAACAAAAACTGTTGGATACATTATAATATTGGTTTGAGACATCAAGGTATATCTGTAGGTTCTAGTCTCTTGATTATGTATACAGAATAGGAAAACGTGAAATTGTGAAGTGTTTGTTTGTTTGAATGGTGTTTTACCTCATTTTTAGCACATGTAAGGCCATATATGACAGTTCAATTTTTTTGAAAACGACATATATTTTTACCATCAAATCTTCAAACTTTAAAAACAACAATGGTGTTTTGAGTGATCCAGCAGTTATATTAGATGGTTAAAATGAAGGGAAAAGACGGATTCTTACCTTTATAGATACGCCCCAATCCTCTGAAGTCCATCTGATCTGAGCAGTTGAAGACGACGACGTATTTACCGAGGCATCTACCCATGTCTTTGGTGGTTTCTGTCTTGCCAGTACCAGCGGGTCCTGCAGGGGCGCCTCCCAGGGACATACCCAGGGCCTGTGCCAGGGTGATGTAACATCTGACATGCAAAGTAACACATTTCATCTTTACGAAATGACAAGAAACAGCTAAAAGACATTATAGTGTTAGTTCAGAGTGAACTAGTATTAGATACTATGGAGTTTTACAGGGGCGTAGCTAACCTAAAATGAGTTTATATGCACGGTCAATTGTGCACTGAAGGTGCAATGTTTCTATGGAAATATGTGGATAAGTCCTTTGTAAATTTTCTTTGAAAATAAGACGCCAGTGGTGCATAAATTCTCATGCCTTTTTCAGGTGCTTATACTATTCTGACAAGCAATTTTCAGATGATATTTCTAACATAATATAAAAAAATAAAAAAATCTCATTTTGCCTAATATTTTGTCTTTTATTCCTATCCCTTGACCCTTTATCACTTTCAATTTCATGAAAAGGAAGTATAAGTGCGACCCTATACTGCCTAAGTCTAGCTCTATTTAAAATGGAGACACAGTTAGTAGTGTAGCTGTGGTAACTATTCAAGGACTGTATTTGAAATCATTTATTTAAGCAATGATCTTCTCCACCCACCTGTCAGTAAGTGGTGTGATGACGAGACGTTCTGTGCAACCGAGGAACTCGTTCTGGTAGATGAAGTCCACGTCGGTGATGGAGATGAGACACTGGTCAGTGTCCTCCTTGAAGTAGAAGCGTGACTGTTTCAGCCACTCAAAGTCCCCGGGTGACCGGATGTGCATCTTTACCTGATGGACAAATAATAAAGTCAATATAAATAGTCATGACTGTGTTAAACTTCCACTGCCTTCCTGACAGGGTTGGCTGGTTGGTTGTGCTTTCATTTTCTGCATATTTTAGGCTATATATGGCGGTCAAATTTTTTTCATGGTGAAGGCAGACTATACCTACTTTTCCTGGCCAGAAGCAGTATTGTATACCTCCCGCCATCTGCAAGAACCGACACTTTCTCATTAACAAGTCTAGCCCCCGTCAGGATTCGAACGGGTAGCTATGAGAGATGAGAAGGTTTCAAAACAGTGTCCATCCTGGCCATGGAAGCGCTTCATCAAGTTAAGCAAAGCCTAGAGTTATGTTAACTTTAAATTAAATTTGATTTAATTACATAACATCTTGTGCATAGTGGCAGTACACACTGAGCCGTTTAGACTAACTTTGCTGTAGCAGTGTCCTTAAAAGCTGTTATAAATGGCTACCATAAATTTGGTGCTTGGTACAACTATTGACAGATCCATACACTCTAACCACCAATGTTCAAGCTCAATTTGACCTCTGATATTTGTTACGTGTTATATTATTATAATATATAAGTGACACAATTCTTCAATTACATGATCAGTAGATGTTCGATTGGTTCATTGACATCATCAGATACCTGTTTGATTGACAGAGCAGCTATATATATGTGTCACCAGCAACTGATGTAAGCATTGTTAGCCTACCATGTCCTCAAAAATATCCTTCTGATGTACGTGGATGGTGATCAAAGTCTCGTATTTCGTCCTCTCGATCTTCTTCAGGTCAGTGGTTGTCATGGCAATGAGCTCATTAAGCATGTCAATGAACTTCTGGTTGGTGTTCTGCATGGCCTTTTTGTCGTTACGTGCTATGGTGAGAGCATCTTCAGCGTCACGTGTCCAGAGCATCTGTATACCCAGCAGACCAACCTACAAAACATACAAGGTGGATCATTTATTATGTGATATACAAATATTTTCAATATACAAAGTGTGATACAAAGTGCGGGGTTGTTCATTGAGGATATTCTTTTTTAAATACGATTGATAGTTTAAATACCATGGAAAATATGCAATTAGCTAAACTTCTTGTTCAGTGTCCACCTCCTTGATTATAAGGCATTAACATTACAATCCAGAGCCGTAGATGAGATGAGTTTTTGAGTATTTCACTCATACTTTTCTTTACCAACACCCTCAGTTTTTTAAAATTGTGAGTATCATTACTCGTCAACTTACTACAAATACTCATGAGTATTATATTTGTATGTATTGTCCTGTGGAACAGTTTATTCCATATTTACAGGATGACAATTGTTCCAAGCATGTGTCTAATATTAAGGTCATACATTGTTTCTTTTGCTTTTACTTAACTTCCATTTAATCGGAATAGTTCTTTCTTTTAAAATGTATTAATTCATTTTGAAAGTATGAGCTATGTTTACTCTGAATGAGTTCCTTTTACTCATTTATTTTGAATTTGATGAGTAAATACTCATTGCAGTCAAAATGTATCTACAGCTCTACAGCTCTGCAATCAACACAAAGAGAACAATTCTATGGAATTACAGTCAGGATTATTTCATTTTATTACTAAACATATTTAAGCATTATTCCATTTTCATGGCTACTCTACTCGACATAAAGTGAACTTTTATTTGCCTGTATCATACCTGTGCTGCATAGTTGTTCTCAAACTCGATCATGTTGAAGGCGGGGTCTCCAATGGCGATGGATGCCATCCTGATGATACTGTGCACAGACTTCTTGGACATCCTTAGTAGGTCTCCAAGCCAAACCTCCACATTACCCTGTAGGAATATAGGAACTTACAGTAAAAATAACTGCAAAACTACTTCATGTTGGTAAAAATAAATCATTCATATACACACTATACTGATCAATGCCTGCAAAAATAGACAAAAATATGAAAAACAAAGATACATAAATGTCCCCAATCAGTTTCACATTCGCGGGATACAAAAATTGATTCCTGAAATATCTTAAACAGAATGGCCAGCAGGTGGATAGGAAAACTAGAAAATGTGTTCATGGGCACAGATGCCCTTGAGTAATTGAGGTAAGGAAAATCTTAAATTTTGATGTAAATTAACCAAGTGCAAAAAGTAGGTGAAGGCCAGTCATATTTGGTTACTTTTGGCATGAACATCCTGCTGTGATGTAGATGAAGATGTCAACCTGTGTGAAATTTGAAAGCTGTATGGCTTCAGAAATGGACTTAACAATCTTGAATGTAAAACTGTTTTCCTATGGATGGGAGGGATGGAATGGTATAGGATGGACAAAGGTGACACTACATGCCGCTAAAAAAAAGTGTAAAAGTCATAACACAGAAAAAGAAAAAGAATATCTGAGCGAAAATTAAATGACTTGTGCATAAAAAAAACTCAACGTGTTTAATACACATGCCAAACTGTGATTAATCTATAGTCCCTGAACCCCGTCCTCCCCCAATCCTAATAAAAACTGGCAGAGGACTAATAAATCTCTAACGACAATAGATTGCCCATACCTGTGCCAAAATAGGTGCTTCAAGCGGAATTGTTTCACCCTCCTGTGAGTTGATCTCCAGAATCTTATCATAAATCTTCTCATCAAATGTCACAAGTCTCGTGTTGTCAAACACACTCAATAAGTGGTTCTGAAATTATAACAAACCCTCAACAATTGGTCCTAAAATTATAACAAATATACTGAACTAGTGGTTCTGAAATTAAAACAAATTTGCTGAACTAGGGGTTCTGAAATTATAACAAATATGCCGAACTAGTGGTTCTGAAATTATAACAAATATACTGAACTAGTGGTTCTGAAATTACAACAAATATGCTGAACTAGTGGTGCTGAAATTATAACAAATATGCTGAACTAGTGGTTCTGAAATTACAACAAATATGCTGAAATAGTGGTCCTCAAATTATAACAAATATGCTAACGAGTGGCTCTGAAATTATAACAAATATGCTGAACTAGTGAAAGCATAACAAATATGCTGAACTAGTGGTCCTGAAGTTACAACAAAAACACTCAACAAAAAGTACTGGAATTTTAACAATTATAATAGGCAATCATCGTTTTAACAGTTAATACCAGTTATAGCTTAGAAATGGTTCATGACATATTTTCACATCTCAGTTGTTTGATAAAAAAATGTTTTCCAACTTATTTACAGTATTGCAAATGTACAAAACATACAAACAGAAGAAAATCAAATGCTTAGGCCACAAAAAATTAATTACCTGGTTCTCGAAATACATGTGCAATAACCAGTTGGATCAGCTCATCTCTAGTGTCGATCATTACCTTATCATTTCTTCCCGACTTTATATGCTTCTTTCAATCACAATGTCCGTTTATTTGTATTAGATTCAATCGACTCGATGACACCGCCATTATTGCATGTTGTTGTGAGACTTTGTCGATTAGAAGCTTGAATAAATCACCTGTTCTGTAGCACCTACTAGTTCCAAGCGTCCCAAGCGTCCGACTCTCCTAGATTGGTACCCGTACGACTGCAACACTCACACGCTAGCGAGCAGAGCGGCAGATAGTCGGCCGCGCACCAGTCTACCCACAAGGGGATTCCCCTTAGGTAGTTGCATGTAAAAACCGGAACGAACTTGGGTGCGGATTTTTTTTTCCGAAATTTCGGTAGCGCATTTCCAATTTTTATTTTATTACTTTTGAGATAAAATCGGCAATGCGGCTCCAAAAAAAAACATACGGGCGGGCCTGAGAACCAGGTAATTAATTTTTTATGGCCTTATAGTTACTGGGGACTAGGGATGGAAATCCATCTGAAAGAGTTAATTATGTATGCACTCATTTTAATCAGATGTAACACAATATTGTTTATAAGCACTGTTGGGTACATGTACATATAAGTCAAATATTATAAAGGTATACCTGAATAGTGTGGGAGTCACTGGCCTGACCGAGGATCTCAAGCAGGGCGGGGTCGGACACGAAGAAGAATCGTGGGAATACAAGACGTTTCTTCTCCAGGTAGCCCGTCAGTGACTTCTGACAGATCTCGAGTTGTTCCAGCAGATGGGGCAACAGCTGCATCATGGTGTCGTCACCCACACAGCAGTTTACAACATTGGGCAGCTCGTGCGCACGCTGCATGATCTTCAGCCAGGACTTGTCAATGTTGCTGAAACGCTTGGCCTCCTATAAGACAGATAGGACGAGAATACAATTTCATATGGAAAACATTTAAACAGACCATACAAGTAACATATTCATATAAAAAAAGGTAACTGAGTCAGACTTGGTATCTAGTTATCAACAGTTTCTTACTTGTTCAGTCAGATTGATACTTTGTGTAGGCATTCATCGCTTAAGCTGCCAAAAACAGTGCTTGTAAACTGGCTCAAAATCCTGCTTTAAACAAGTCTGTAGAAATATCTCTTCATATTTCAGCTCTTCAGAGCTCTGTTGTTTAAAGGGACAAACAGCAATCTTGATTTTTTTTAACTAATAGCAACCGTTCTCTAAGCAATAATTATTTGATTAGTTAAAAGCAATTTTTTTTTTGCAAAACTGTCACTTACGATGCACAACTATACACTTACAGTTAAGGTGGAATAATGGAATTCCAAATTGTCACTTACGATGCACAACTATACACTTACAGTCAAGGTGGAATAATGGAATTCCAAATTTTATTAACTTTTATTTAATTCCATGCAAGCAGGTTTGAAGTCTTAACACTACTGAATTAATGAATGAATTTTTCAAGATTGCAGTGTGTCCCTGTAAGAACTTGCCTAACTAAGTACCAATAAGTACCAGTAGGGACGTTAAATCCATCCTTTTGCCCATTTTCTCACCTGTGGCAGCTGCTTAGCAATGTCACCTCCAACAAAGACTGCTTCCAGGTATATCCATAAGTTCTGCACAATGAGCCAGTTCTCAATAATTTCTGTGGTACCAGTCAACTTCTGTACCCATTCCTGAATCAAGGGCTTGAATGGAGCGTTGTATCTGTACATAAGATCATGATCATGATTATGAACTTCATCAAAGCGTTAAAAATGTGGTATAATGTTATTAAAAATTGGTATATTCAAGCCTGAAACATATACATGCAGATCTAGCCTGGCAAACATTAACCATTTCATAAATTTGATTTTTGTTAATAAGCCACAAAGCAGAAGAGCTTCATGAACAGAAGGAATAATGTAAATATCTTGTAATAAAATTTAAGAGCAGATTTGAAGAATATGGTAAATGACATATTGTATCCAGTCTGACAACATTTTGTACCTAATCTGATATTTATATGTATGTATTTAAGTTTGACTCACCTGTTGCTAAGTAACCCTCCGAGCACCATCAAGCTGTCTTCCATAAGGGCCACTGTCTCTGATATAGTGTCACCTGAATGGTATAACATGGCGATGTAGCTCACTGTACAATTATTTTACACCACAACCCAGTGTGCCCTTCTGAACAGTGGGACTACAAACTCTAAGGATGTTGAATGAATGAACATTGCATATACCAAAAGCCAAACAATGTTTATTTTAACAGATTTGAGCTTCACATATGACTTTTTCCAAACAAGCAACTACTCATTTACAGATGCTGCCAAAAACGTTTTCTGCTCAATTTTTGAGATGACATCTTTGAACATGCACAGAACGTAAGTAGCATAAAATGTTTTAGAACATATGAAACATTGCGAGAGGTATCAGAGTGCTTTGAAAGTTTGCAATTGTCAAAGCAAAGTTAAGAAACCTACCCTTGAGGAGTAGCTCCCCTCTGGTTTTGAAATTGGAGAACTGGAAGGTCTGGCCACTCCAGTCACTGATGACCGCCTTCAGCTTGGCTTCAATGTCCTTCTCCTTGACAGCTGAGATGCACACATCCTGCAGGCATATAATGATAACAGTTGTACCTCAATATCACTCGACATATCAATACATTCTCCAATAATGCCAGCTTTATTGCCAGCACTGACTCTAAAAACATTACCAAAATTCTTCAATAACCTAGAAAACTGTTGCAATTTTTCTAACATATGTATGCATGACTGTTCCAAACTGACTCGAGCACAATATTTATACCTTATGAGAAAAGCATAAGAAGAGAATAATCTCCGTCAATTTTAAAAGTTCCTTGACTGGTTGTGCACTCGTTATTACAGCCAACTCATTCTAGCATTATGTCTATTGCTGTCCTGGTTTTTTTCCATGTATTTTGGGAAGGGACCTTTTAAACTTAATTTGGGGGGAAATATGGGCATTTGGGTATAGAAAATTTCAGGAGAACTGATGGCAATTTTGGAATTCTGCATGGTTTAAAAAAAAATGCATTGGGTATGGGACCCACATTAAGGCCCCGTGGGACACTTAGAAAAAACCCTCCTGTTAGTTTTACTCTAACATCGCAAATCAATTTGTTAGATGACATACCTCAATGTCTTCCTTGTTTGCCAACAATGGGGCGTCCATCAAGTTCCTCAGCAGGAAGTTGTCGGCCTCCACGTCGAATGTGTGTCCCGTGATCTGTGACAGCCTCTCCCAGTGGCGGGGCATCATGGCTTTATTGGACATCATCTCCAACAGGGGACATGTCTCGTTGAAGTCATCAATTGTCTTCTTCAACTCCTCATAGGCTTGCCATTCCTTCAGAGCCTTGGGTAAACGACGGCATCTGTTTTAAAAAACAGAGGATAAAATAAAATCATAGGCTAGAAAATATGCCAATGAGACACGGATGCCCCGCTCTCAGTTTTTGCTTTTAATTCAGCAGAATACGCAGATGGGTAGATAAATTGCAGGGTTCAGAAACTGAGGAAACCACAATCCGTTACCAGAATAAATGGCACAGACAACTAGTTACAGGTGTGCTAAATATCATGATCATTGTGGCCTTCTTTCAAAAACTACCGAAGTATAGTACTCCTCTGTATGTATCTGTGTTCGATGTTAAGAGTCTACTGATGCCTTAAAACAGACCTAGTAAATTAACCATAATCTATGAGTGTAAGAGTAGGTGAAGGTCAATCACGGTGACCTATTTTTGCCATGAATGTATAATACACATCTAGATGTATTGGTATATGAAGTTTCTTAAGTCTAGGTTACATATGATGCAAGGTTATATATGATGGTCAATTTTTTGTGGTGGAGGCAGACAACCCACTTTTCCTGGGTAGAACCAGTACTGTACACCTCCCACCATCCGTAAGAATCGACACTTCCTCAGTTACAAGTCGAGCTCCCAGTGGGATTCGAACCCGCAGCGGTGAAAGGCGAAGGTTTACAACGCAACATCGTTAACAATTCGGCCACAGAGACGCTTCTATAGGTCTATAGATAAATTAGAAAAGCGGCTAATGAAAAACCTAAACTACAATCAATGAATTGCAAAAGTACAAGCAAATCAATGTTGGAAAGATATAAAGTACATCCCAATCCTATCTCACCAGTCATTTGGAAACATTTAAGTTTAAAAATAAAATCTTTACTTGTTTTGGAAGTCAAGCAGCTCATTGTTGATTTTATCAATATCAATGTCGACCCAGGCTATGTCCTGGTAGCCATTCACGTTCTCCAGCACCACGTTGTACAGCTGGTACAGTTTACCAAGTAGGTTCAACTCCTTCTTGATTCTCTGAAGCTCCGTGTACTGAGTCACCGGTAAACCGAATAGTTCCTCTCCACCGGAATATGTGACAAACTTCCGCCACAGCTCGTCAAATTTCGACTGGTAGATATTGAGGCGATCGGATGCCTCTCGCGGCTCTATACCATCTACCATGGGTCCCCTGGAATCAATGCAAACATTTAAGTATGCAAAGGAGTCAGCTGAGTCAATTAAGCAAGAGTAAAACATCCGTAGAACACCAATATTGTGTATTTAAACTTAGTAAATTATAATATTAATCCAGTAGAAACAAGAGTGCCAAAACGACACAATATACTCCAGTCATACATATATGGAATTCATATTTATATGACCATCATCTGCATGTACAAATTTTCAAAAATCAAAGGGCCATAACACTGGCATAAAAGGTGTGATGTGAATGGTTATTGACCTTGACTAAGATATTGTACGCATATACACTGTCCCCAAGTTTCGCCAAGATTGGATAATCAACATCATCAACAAAACAATAACAACAGTTGGTTGCTGCATATAAACTCAGCGAGGGGAGCATGTACAACTGTGTGTAGATGTACAGGGATGCATATACACAAAGGGGCATTTTGTAAGCTGAAATGAAACATTTATGTACATAGTTGTACAATAAAATGTTTTCAATGTATGTAAAGATATAAAATAATTTCACAGGCATATAACAACATACAGAACGTATGATACGTGTATATATATTATACACTGTAGTAATATCATCACTGTTTTGTGTGTGTTCTTTTTAACAGTCAACCTAGCTAAAACCCTTTATTATATACTTTCCAGTGAAATAGTGGATTTTATGATTAAAATAAAACCTTACATTTTCATTGTTTATATTTCACTGCGAAAATATAATATATTTTCACTCAAAATGTCGTCATGCAACTGTTGTCGTTGTTGACGTTGTTGACGTTGTTGACGTTATTGACATCATTGTTTTGGCGCATGTTTTTTATGCATAAATTTCCAGGCTGTGAATATATAATAAATAGAATATTTGTTGGTTTGTCATGAGTAAAGGATTTATATTCATCTCGAAGAGAGAAAACTCAAATATATTTATTTGTGCTAAAGCACTCGTGAAAATATAAGTTTTCTCACTTCTCGATGAAAAAAATCCTATATTCACTCCAAACAAACAAATATCCTCCAATATTCTCCAACTTAATTGGCCTATATGTGTCGGTTTCATTGAGGATTAGCTTTGCATTAAATGTGTAACCTTTTTTTCTGAAAAAGGAGACGACAAATATTAATAGTAACATGTATTTTAGCAGTGTACATACGTTGTATCATAATCTGCGACAAACTCAGTCTGGTCTTTGATAAACTGTTCAACTCCAGCCAGGAGGTTGGCCTTGAACTCGGGCTGGATGGCCAGAAGATGGTCCTGTACTTCATGGGACTGTAAACAAAGCAACATTTAAACTACGGTTTGATAAACAGGACAATATGATTTTTATTTACTTGTCAAAAGACTGGCAGAAAGGATATTGTAAAGCCAATTTATAAAGTGATATTCAACTAAAAATACTGTTATGTAGCATGTAGTCGTGCATTTTGCTGACATAACATACATAATGGTTAAAAACATTCTCTTCATTTACTGGTTTTCGCTTTGTTTCATTTCATAACAGTTTTTTTTTGTGTGTAAACAAATATTAATATATATTTTTAAATTTGAGAGGAAAAAACTTAATTACATGAAACAAGTTAAAATATTATGAATGCAATATTTCAGCATATTATAAAGTTTCAAAAAATTGTTCATCACAACAGTGATTGTAAACTACATTCAGCAATCACTAGATTTACTTTAAGAGAGGAATTCCTGAGTCTGTTACTAACCTGACTGTTCAATTTCTTCCAACCGTAGGAGAGAGAGTCTACCCTCTCAGCATTACCATCGTTGAAGAATATGTTATATTTGTTCAACATGGCATAACTCTCCTCAATAGGGGTGATCATCATGTCGATACGTATTGAAGCCTCACGTATCTCGCCTAGTGACGCCATGGATGACCTGATGTCATCGAGATCCTTGACTGGGCGACACATTTTCTTCATCTGGCCGTCGATAAACTCCATGACTTCATCCATGTCCGAGGCACACTTGTCATTGAGGGCCTTAGAGAAGGCCAGTTTCCAGTTCTTGGCTTCGGTGATGAGGGCCAACTTCAGTTTGTCTGACAGGAAGTTGACAGAGCCGACGCGGTATGTCTGCATGATTTCCTCTAGCTCTATCTCAAGGCGCTGTAAATGTACATAATTCACATTGTGAATATGCCATGTCAGGTTAATAATAAACTAGAAATGTTGGATATCGGCTAAAGACAAACTTCCAAGTGTGTGACCTTGACCTTAGTAATCAACAAAGAAAACATGGAAGTAATTTGTGAAAGCATTTTGAGAAAAGGAGCAAAAACGACGGTCAGGCGGACAAACTGAATTGGGTTTTAAGGCGCACCAACACATGAAAAGGTTATATGGGGCCTAACAGGCATGAACATGCCAGGCTCATCCTCCATGTACATCGAGATAAAATATGGAAAATGGGCCTAGAACCTTCTCACCCTGAACTGCAGAGTTGCTGCAAATTCTATCGTAGAAACTCCATTTACGCTGGAGCTACGTTTATTGTTTTACTGCCACTGCTCTTTTGATGTGAGCGAGATGGCACCTGAAACAATGCAGGGATCATGATGAAGACCTTTAATGAACATGAACAAAAAATGATAAAATGAACATGAATTTAGGGGATTCTACCCCTCTGCCTACCCCTCCAAAGGGATCTGCAGTTGCCCTATTCTTTGCCCCGTGACCAAACGGGGGCCCCCCGGAAACCACACACGAACAAATGGACAGACAAGGCCAAAACAGTATAGCCACCTATTTGGCAGAGGAAAATAAATAGTGTGCATAACTGGTGAGACGTTTATTAAAGTTGTTTCAGATTATCTTTATGTCCTTTCAAAATAAGGCAGGGTATAAGCAGGATAAATGTTGGTGTTGGTGACGATGATGATGATGATGATGATGTTGATGATGATGATGGTGGTGATGATGATGATGATGATCTTTGTCTTTCAAAATAAGGCAAGGTATAAGCAGGATAAATGGTGGTGATGACCGTGATGGTATGGGTGGTGTTGGTGACGACGATGATGACAAATATGATGATGACGTCCTCTATCATGTGAAATAGTTCTATAGAGCAAATAACTTCAGAACTAACTTATACCATCAATAATTAAAAAATTTCAGTCAAGATATTTCTGAGACTAAACACGAGCGATTTCAGGAGAGAATGGGTATACCTGATAGAACTTGATTTGTTGTTCAATCTCTGTCAGTAATGGCTTCTCATTCATAAACTCCTTCACAGCATCTTCTGGGTTCTACAACAGACAATATTAAATCAGTGACATATAGGTAATTATGGGGTGTTACTACAGAGAAAGAAGAAATGTTGTTCGTAATCAAACAATTGTTGATGTCTATTAAAAATAACCAGTTTGCAAAATTAAATCTTGAAATAAAAATGCCTTTGATGATTCAATAGGTACATAGAAGAAAAATAAACATTAATAGTGTAAGGCTTATTTCCTCAGAAGAACATAATACAGCAAGTACATCGTATCTGAGAACAGTATTAAAGGCAGAATATTAACACATAAACTGAAACAGCTGACAAAGCAGTCGAAAGCATTACAACTTAGAGAATTACGCTAACAAGTAAACTGAATATAATTAAACTGTACACATATGCCGAATAAATATTAGTGTACCATTTACGCTGTATCCCCACACTCAGCACCGACGCTAAGCACAGCATAGGAAGTGGGCAGATCCAAATGGTTTAATTATACACAGGTAATGTTTAAGTAAACACAAGAGTTAAAAAGTCAGCGTGCCTTTTTAATGAAGCGTACGTTTCTAATCAGTTGTTTCTATTAACGGCTGGGTACATCGGGGGATTTAATGCACACTTGACGGTAACATTATACACAAATACTTGGCACAAAGTCTATATCGTCTCCGTTAAGGTTAACAATAAGCATATTCTGACTTTAAACAGAATGTACCTTAGCCCAGAGATGCGAGTACTGGGAGAATCCCTCTATCACTTCATGTACGTCCGTCTTGAACGTACTGATGATGGAGTTGAGCTGGATGACAATCTTCACGACATCCTTGTGCTCACTGATGATCTTGTGGAGGGGCTTAATCAGGGAGGCGGGCTGCTTGGCAATATTGGCTTCCTCGCCCTGGTCGGCGGCCACAGAATCTTGCTCCTGAATGATTCAGATGAGGTCATACTAACATGATGCAGATGGGCAAGTAAAGACAAGGTCACAACAGAGGTAAATGAGATGGTGCTTGTTGAGAAAAACATACTGATTCAGATTATTTATTTTTCTGATGCAGAGAGAATATACTCTTCAAGATAGCAGGAAGATAAAATTTGAATACTTGCAATGTAAGTTTTATTTGTTAAAAGGAATGTAACTTTAAGAAATTTCATTAAGACAATGAATGTTCAGCAATAAAGGGTAGTGTGTAACTTAAAAGCACACTTTTCTGGTTATACTTTAAATACAAAATACAAACAGGGCCTAAAAAAGTCTATATTAGGCCTTAGGCCAAGCAAAATATATGGTGTTTACAGTAACCCACCAAAACTACCAAAATACCCTCAACCCATTATCTGAATATTGTGTTTTTCTATTATTATTGTTTTTTTATTAAAAATAAATAAAGTCTAAACCAAAATGGTATATAAATTAATCTGCAACAGAAAGAAAAATAATTAGCAGTAAACCCAAAGAATTTTTTTTTAATTGCATAAAACTGAGGATATTTCTGTTCATGTGAATGGAGATAAATAGCATAAATGTTTAGATGTAAACATTTATCTACAGCTCCAGCATTAAATGTTGTGTTGAAATTCATGTTGTAGTTTGTTATTCAAATGCATAACTAATTAAATGGTGAACATTTGAAAGTTGTGTTGTTGTTTAACACCTCAACACCTCATTCTTAAGATTATTTTGAGCCGCATGAATACATAAGAATTCTTTAACCCTGCCCTACTCTTACTATTAAATAGACTCCTGTGTGCTATAATAAGCTCAAAGGCCTAACTCCAATACACAAGACAGCCCAGTTAATGTCCTATCTGGCGGAGGAGACTAATGGTAGTGTCTTGCCTCAGGATACACCAAATAACCCAGCGGTGTCTGTGAGGTTTGAACTTGTGATCTCCAGATTCAGGGTCAAACATGTTATCCGCCAGGCCACAGCAGGCCCCTAGTTGGGAAGTATCCTGATTGCATCACTCTTATTACAATTATTTGTTTAAAAAAAAGAAGAAGCAAAAACAGCCAACCCATACAAATGTATGTCTTAGCTATGTCACAGAAAACACACCATTTATTTTGCCTGGCCTTACCAAACCAAATTAAATAATTATACATGTACTAAAATATTATGTATTAAAAATAACTAATATATATCTGAAATCACTTCACCATCATTGTAACAAGCAATCACCACCAACAGAATGGTCAAAATAGTCTACATTTCATAAAATGTTGGGATTTATCATTCCATCTGTAAACTACGGGTACACATTTTGAATGATCTATTTGTCAGTAACTACATCATTCTTGTAGTTGTGACTTATTCACATATATTTTCTGCGGTCCGAAGCTTTGAACTAAATTATCCTCTCTGAACTTGACCTTTGACACAAGGAGACTAACTGTACCAAGTCAAATCAAAATAGCTCAATCTATGTCAAAGTTGCAGACAACACAAACATTGTCTATATATATATGCATATAAAATATAGCAATAATGACCTTTGAACCAAAAGTTTGACCTTGAACTCTGAGGTAGACCTCAGTTGAGTATGGAACTAGCTGTTTTGATGAGATACATACATGAGCCAATTAGGTTATATTATCTCATTGAGTTTAAAAGGTATAGGACAGAAACAAACATTGCCTATAATGGCATAGTCAGTCCCAAAATTACAGAGTAGAGACAAACATTAATTGCCTTTATATGCATATTATATGACCTTTGACCACAAATTATGACCTGTTATGTTAAATTTTATCAAGTTTTACTAAATGATCTCATAAGGTATCAGATCTAGAGTTGCAGAATGGACAAGGTCCTGTCTGCAAAGTGACAATTGCTATATTCCTCAAACTTTCAGTGGATAAAAACAAATCACAACTACAACAATCTTACTCATGCAGATTTAACAAAGATGGAAGCAGGAATGGCAAAATGAAATCTGGCAGAAATTGAGAAAAAAACTGTCCTGAAAACAGTAAAGTGTTTAACTGCTTTTTCAGTCAAAACAGTCTGCATTTTAGTTTGCAGTTTTCCTTGTTCGACATATTATTTTCACCCCCATCTTTAACAGTTTGTTAGCAAACATACAATGTTGTGTGAGTGTTAGCCACAATTAACGATGCACCCCTGGTAATAACATACACAGTATTTATTATTCATGAAATATTGATTTCACTCATATCCAACAATTTGGAGTGCATCTTCGTGGAATGCCTATTAATCTACTAAAATTTTAAAAGATCTGGAAGTACATATATGCTTAATAGTCAAAAAGCCAAAATAGAAAGTAATTTCTTTTGCCAAAAAATGAAAATGAAAAAAAAACATGAAAAAAACAAAAACATATAACGCCTACTGTTAAAAAGCTGCTAAGTCTAAAAAATAAATAAAAAAAGCATCATGCAAATAAACTTTCAGAAATACTAGAAAAATTACACTAAATATAGAATCCATTTAAGCATCGCGCTTTCAAAACAAAACTGTAGATTAAAAGGACAAACTGAATCTTGATTATTAAAAGTTTACACTGGCACACTACTTCCGAAAATGGTTAAATACAAGTAATGTTGGCATATAACTGATTATTGGGTATTATAAATCAATAATTTAGTCATATCTTTGGTAAAATTACGAAGAAAAAATGCAGTTATATTCCAAATTTTATTTGCTCAATACTTATATTTTTGCACAGAGATTTAAAAAATCTAAATTAATTCTCATTGAAGAAATAAATCAAGATACTAGTTTTATCACAGCATAAACAGTAAACGATTTCTGTTTGTCCCTTTGAGTTAAATATTCCAAAAATATATACGGATACTTAAAGCCTAAAATACTAAAATAATATAATAAAAAGAAATCCTTCAAAACCCTTCTTACCTACCATTACCAGGGGTGGCAAGAATTAATATTTTAAGAAGCAAAAAAAGTAGAGACCATCTCAAATCATTGGTTTAGATAACATATCGCGTACCATCAGCCCATAAATGATCAAACCAATCTCTGGTTAAACTAAAAGCAACCAAAATTGAGCACATGTACCCCATAGATATTATTTTGTCACAAATTTATAAGCAAAATTTCAAGGATTACCTTTGCCATTGCTATTGACATTGCTCTCTTGAAACAAAGACATAATGATGAAGAATGGCATAATGTAATATGGCACGTACAGCACGTACAACACATGTTAGGTTTATGACAAGACAAGCAACATCAGTGGGCATCAACGAAGAAACATTCAGAAGTACTGGATAGTCTTCATAATGTTGACTCATATGCTAAACAAGGTCCCAGACAAATATTTTAGCCTATAAACAACAACCCAACCCTCATGGTGAGTAACTCGTACAAGGTACTTCCCTTTCTTTCTCTTTCTAAAAAGGTGAGACAAAAATAACAACACTAACATCTATACATCTAGCAAATTCTTTGAAGCAAAACAAAATCAATAAAACACCTTCGGAAGGAAGAAAATGGAGATGGAACAAGGAAATAAGTAAAGTGTTGCCAGACTTACTTTTAACGGTCTTGGGGCAAGCTCCTAAACATATAATGACTGGTTACTTTCCATGTTCGAATTTAATTTCAAACATTAACAAGAAGTAAAAATCAAAATCCCCCTGCTCCATTATAACTTCTGTTTTATTTGCGAGATGAAATAGCTTAATAATCTTTAAATAATTGACAAAAACTTCAGGCCAGCAAGTTAATATATGAGGAAAATGTTCATAAGGATATCCTGATCAAAATTTTAACTATTGTCAAGAAACAAAACTGAATTATGAAACCTCAGTTTTTTGTATTATTATGCTGTTCTATACAGCAAAAGACCCCACAGGGTCACTATATATGATGATGTGCTTGCTAAGTATCATAGAGATTCCTTGAACAGATTTCAAGTTCTGCTTGGGAAACAAATATTTTGAAGTTTCTATATTGTTTCCATGAAAATACACAAAATATTGATAATTCTGATAGGACATGCACTACCGGATTATACGGTTGATACGTGAAGCCAGTTTTATGAAGATATACACCTTATAGAGATTTTGTGATGAAACATATTTTTACTTTACTTATTGTGATTTCATTGAAAATATCGATATTAGAAAATCCTTTTCAAGAAGCACTACAATCTGGACTTATATAACGTGTACCTAGTTTCATGAAAATACACTGAATCTCCAGGAAACAAACATTTTGACAAATTTTGTTTCCATGGAAACACCTGATATGAAACACAGTTTCATGGAGAAACATTGTCCAGTTTTGGAGTTATGGTCTAGCAAGAAATGTTTTGACTTTTTTTTCATGAACACTTTAAAAATATGGGTATTAGAAAGTTCTCAACAA